>CM042694.1:575336271-575638879 GCA_023614405.1 Avena insularis
TAGGTTGCTAATTGCATCCAAATAAAAAATTAAGGTTTATTGAGATAGAAGATATTTATTATATCACATTATATTGCAACCACTTTTTCAAGGATCTAATCCTTGTACACACTTCCTCTTCTAAAAAGAGAATCTAGAAAAGAGGTCTTTTGACCCACTAATTTTTTAGAAATCCCTTCTATGAAAATTATGAAAATAAAAAACTAAAATCTATCTACACTAAACCTAATTCCACCACTTAGCTACCATATTTTGAGATCCTCTCTATTTTACTTGCACTCTATTGTGACAAGTGATACGTTGTAAACGTATCTATAATTTTTGATGTTCCATGCTTGTTTAGTATCTACTTTCTTATATTTTGTCTACATTTTGAGATACTTTTATGCATTTTTTAGAACTAACCTATTAACAAGATGCCACAGTGCCAGTTCCCTGTTTTCTGCTATTTTTGGTTTCAGAAAAGTTGGAAAAGAAATATTCTCAGAATTGGACCGGACCAAAGCCAAAGTTCCTATTTTACGGGAAGACTCACGGAGCTAGAAGCAGAGACGGAGAAGGGCCAGGGGCTGGCCACACCGCCTGGTGGTGCGGGCCAGGCCAGGCCGCGAAAGGGGGTGGTGTGGGCCCCTCACGCCTCTATCGACCTTGCCCCTTCGCCTATATATGCCTCCCGGGACGAAAACCCTAAGGACAATATCAGAATTCCACAAAAAGTTCCACATCGCCGCCACCACCGAAGAGGAGATTCAGGGGACAAAAGTCTCTGTTTCGGCACCCTGCCAGGATGGGGAAGTGCCCCGAAAGCCATCTCCATCGCAGTTGCTGACTCCCATGATGAGGAGGGAGTAGTTCTCTCTCGAGGCTAAGGGCTCTACCGGTAGCTATTTGTTCATCTCTCTCTCTATGCGTGATCTTATGAGATCATGAGATTTGTAATCTATAGATCTATTCTGCTACTCACGTGCTATAATGAATCTCTACTTATCTCCACGTGTATGAAGTGGACAGTGTGCACACCGTGTGGCACTTTGGCTAAGATTACATAAATACTTTTCATGAGTATAATTTGAGTTGGATGTCTCTATGAGATTGTGGTGTTTGTTGGAACCATCTAGCACTCAAGGTGATAGTGAGGGGTTATCTAGATGGGGAATGCGAACTTTAAGGTGTGCTGTTATAGCCCTACATCATCCAACCGGAGAGTAGTTCAGGGTAGCATCATGAAGAGAATATATGTATATGAGAGTGTCTACTAGTGAAAGTATGATCCCTAGGCCTTGTTTCTAACCATTGAAACACCATTTACAATCAGTTCCATTACATGTTTGCTTGATTCCACTCTTATTTCAGATTGCAATTACCACTTATGATCATCCATATTACTTGTATTTCACTATCTCTTTGCCGAACTAGTGCACCTATACACCTGACAAGTGTATTGGGTGTGTTGGGGACACAAGAGACTTCTTGTATCTTGATTGCAGGGTTGCTTGAGAGGGATACCTTTGACCACTTCCTCCATGAGTTCAATAAACCTTGGGTGATCCACTTAAGGGAAACTTGCTGCTGTTCTACAAACCTCTACACTTGGAGGGCCAACACTGTCTACAAGAATAGAAGCGTGCGTAGACATCAAGCTATTTTCTGGCGCCGTTGCCGAGGAGGTAAGGTAAAAGGTACTCACATCCTCTAGCTACTAAGGTATGTTCTAGCACTATTGCTGGTGTGTGAGTGGTCGAAGTTATTTCCTTTAGATTCGGCAATTATACCTTTTTGTTTCTTGTTTTTATTTTCACTAGTTAGGCTTAATGGAAAACAACAATAAAATTAGAGAGCTTTTTAGTATTTTTCCTAAGGTAGAACATGAATGGTCTAAAAAGAAAATTAAAAAACCCATGGAACTTTCTTTGCATGCTAATAGCAATGTTATTAGTATGAATCTTTTGAACACCTTTGTTACTAATTCTATGGAAACGTCTAAGCTTGGGGAAGTTAG
This sequence comes from Avena insularis, assembly GCA_023614405.1. Classification (NCBI taxonomy): domain Eukaryota; kingdom Viridiplantae; phylum Streptophyta; class Magnoliopsida; order Poales; family Poaceae; genus Avena; species Avena insularis. The sequence continues at coordinate 575,338,271 of CM042694.1, forward strand.
TTTTTATGAAAAAAAATTTAGCTCCCCAGCTTTAAAGAAGAAAATTTTCTCTGATGATACTTTATCTCCCATATGTGGTAATTCTAATGATACTTGTGATATTTTAAATCCACATACTAAAAGCGCCACTTTTAAAATACCTATGGAAATTGTTGAACGTGTTATGAATAACTACTATTTTGCAGATGGAACTGTCCATCCGGGTGATCATTTAATCTTTATACATGAATTATGTGAGTTGTTCAGGTGTGCAGGTATTTCAATGAACCAAGTTAAGAGAAAGCTATTCTCTTTATCACTTAAGGGCAAAGCAAGGGAGTGATATAATCTACTAGACGATCCTCATCATTTGGAGTGGAAGGAACTTGAATCTCTCTTTTACTCTAAATTTTATCCTCCTCAAGAAATTCATAAAGATAGGAATTAAATTTATAATTTTCATCCTCATGATGGAGAAAGTATTGCCCAAGCATGGGGGAGATTGAAGTCACTAATTATCAAATGTCCCATTCATGAGCTCCCAATAATATTATTATTAATATTTTTTATGCAAGGCTTTCAGGACATTACAAGGACTATCCAGATACCTGTTTAGAGGGATCCTTCACAGTAAGGAGGTCAAAGCTAAGTGGGATCTTCTTGAAACAATTCAAAGCAATACCGAAGATTGGGATAACGACAAAGGTAAAGAACCAAGTATAAACTATGAGTATGATTGCATTAAGTCTTTCACTGAAACTGCTGATTTTCAAGAGCTTAGTGCTAAATATGGTCTTGATCCTCTAATTCTTGTTGATTGTTGTAGAGCCTTTGCTTCTCATATTAATGCTCCTAAAGAAAAATGGGACATGTATCATGAGCCTTTTAAAGACACTTGCATGGAAAATGAAATTGTTATTAATGATAGCAATAAACATGCTCAAACCTTTGAAAGTACTATTTCTTATAAGCATGTTAATTTTTGTGGAATACATAGACCTTGTGAGAATAATCAAATTGAAGAAGAATATTGTATCACCCACAAGAATGAAAAAACTAGAATGTGGTATAGGGCTCTAAATGATCTTGGTAAAAAAGTTTGTGCCCTCTATCCTTTTATTTGTGAACTTTGCTTTGAAGTGAGTCATTTAAATTTTCAATGCTCAGGCCATAATAATAGCCCTTCTAATCCAATGAGTACTTCAAGTTTGTATTGTGATGACATCAGGAGCTGGTGGGGGGCCAAGCGGATCTTCTAGCACATATATCTTGTGTGCAGCATTGAGGAGAATCCTCAAATTCATGGCCTAGTCGGTAAAGTTGCTACCGTTTGCCGCAAGTTTCTCCTTATCCATGAACATGTTGAAATTAAAAGCAGGTGGTGCCATCTACAATAGAATTTGTAAAGTTTAGACTAAGTTTATGACAGATCGAGTTCAACTAATCCAAATTACAAATGAACTCCCACTCAAAAACTGTTGGGGTTCCGCGCATGAAAACAATAAATTTTACCCTACGCCCTTGAACCCCTGATGCTGCCAGGACCTATCTATTAGTAATACAGTAACGTTGGTGGTGCACACTAAGGGGGAACACAATTGTTGGTAATTTTAACAGGGATAATCTTATTAGGCTACCGTCGAGTATCTAATACTAGCACACAATAAGACATACAAACAATAACATTGAATGTAAATGCGATGTGATATGGTCCTTCTCGTCGTGATCTCCATCCGTCATCACCGGATTCCGGTGCCAGGGTACCGGTGTCTTTCCGGCATGGTAGTCTGTCACCTCCTATCTACTACTACGTAACATAAGGTAATCACTTTACCTTTGCCATAACCATATCACAAAGCAATGCCCCCTGCAAACCAAAGTTAGACGCCTCTACTTTATCTTTGCATGTTTTACGTGGCTGAATGGGCTTTCGCACAAGAACCATTCTTACCTACGAACTTTTAGCACAACGCTGATCAAGTAGTTGTCTCTACTACGCCCCTTTCGGGGCCCTCCGTTGCAAATGGCATACCAACTAATGCGAGAGAGACAGACACCCCTAAGCCACTTTATACAGTACAAGCCGTATGTCAAGCGTGGACCAGTCTCGCAAATGAACGTGTAAAGTTGGTTGGGGGCCGCTTCATCAAGCATTACTGCGGTATACACAAGTACACATGGGAGGGTAACAACTAAAAGATCAATGCCCACACGCTACATCTCGTGTGTTCTACCCGTACTAGCATTACTATGCATAGATCTAGCTCTGATACCACTGTTGGGGTTCCACACATGAAAACAATAAAGTTTACCCTACGCCCCTAAACACCTGATGCTGCCAGGACCTATCTATTAGTAATACAGTAACGGGAGGGGCTTTTCGCAAACTTACCCTTGAAGTCCGAAAAGCGTTGTCAACGCTCAGGAGAGCGTGGTTGATTTAGATGAGCCGAAGCCGACCTCAAGGTCGTGATGAAGTCCTTGCGCTCCTTTGGCTCCAACGACTTGAGTGCCTCAAGTGCGACACCTCGTGGGGAGTTACACACGTCCGGTGCCTGACGATGACTCCCGCTTCCCCGATCCAGCAGCAGTTGCGGAAGTAGAGCTCCTGGATCTGAATCCCGCAGCGCGACGGCGCTCCACGGTGAAGATGTCTCTCGTTCGGGCAGTCCGAACTTGGGACCATGGTCACGAGAGAGAGAGAGAGAGAGAGAGAGAGAGAGAAAATATCAATTGGATGTCCTCCCAAAAGTGAGAAGACCTTTATTGATTATTGGGTGTATTTATCTGGCCAAATACCCCCACTATATATAGGGGGGGAGGGGGTACACCCTCCCTCAAAGTCCCGTGGTGGGACTAAAGGAGGAGGAGGTGGGGGGAGGGGCTGCCGGCCAGCCGCCACCATGGGCCCCACGTGGGGAAGGCCCATTAGGGCCGCCGGCCAACCCCCTTGGCCCCTCCTAGGGATGCGGCCCCCTCTTGGGCCCTTTCCCCTCCGGGAATTGGCCCATTAAGCCTTTTGACCTTTTAAATTGATTTTCTCTTTTATTAAATAATTATGAATAAATGATTAAATCAATATTTAACATTCATTCACATATTATTCAACCTCTATGGTTATGGAACACTTCCACCTCCACTCCGGACATCCTCCGGACTTACCGAAACCCTTCCGATTTTCTCTCTACTATTCTTCGGTAATTCTACCAATCCTATAAACACTCTCTAAGCATCGTCAAACCCTTAAGCGTGATACCCCACGGTTTGGGAACACTCCAGACATGGTCGGGACACTCTCGCACCAATGATCGATAGAGGGACCTTGATGGCCATGTGACTCCTGTGTGTTCCACGAAGATCTTTCGTCGTTTGAACCGGGACAGTCATGTCTTATTCGCTTTGTCTCTCTATAAATGCATTGCCAGAGATCTTATCAATGACATCACCATGTCGTGTTCAATCTTGTTACCGAACAACGCTACTTGACTCGTTCCGACAAGTGATATCCCTGTGATCAAATCACACGCTGTGCAGCTATTGGATATAACCTCTCCGAGTGGGCCCTTGAGTATCTTCCCATCACATGGACGGACAAATCCCGCTCTTGACATATATTGCCTCAACGGTTTCCTCTGAGTACCTGGAGACACCTTTATAATCACTGTATTACCAAGTGGCGCTTGATGCTATCAAAGCACTCTCGGGAGACAGTGATTGATATAGCCTCACGGTCTAAGGAATAGTCTACGAGGATCCTTTTCTAATCATCGTAACTTTAACTTCGTGACATGATCAGGTCATGATGTTTAGGTTGGGTATTGGTTCATCATCTCATTCTCAGAATGAGTTGACTCGATTTCCAACTGGCATAAATGCCACATGATCAGGAAACATGATCATCTGTTGACCAATGAACTAGTGACTAGAGTTTCACTGGGAACCCCTGGTTGTTTATATATCACACACGTATTGATGTTTCCACTCAATACAGTTATAGCATGATATAAATCTTAATCATAAAATATATGAAATATGGTAATAGTCCTTATTACTATTTGTTTCTAGGGCATATTTCCAATGAAAACAACATCCCCCGTGTCTTTTTGGTGATTACATGAACCAAATCCACTACACCAAGTCCGATCATCACGTGAGTCGGTGTAGCTTCAAAGGCGAGCATCAATATGGGCATCATATCAACTATATGACTCATGCTTAACCTTTCGGTCCGTGTTTCGAGGCCATTTCATTACATGCTAGGCGCGCCAAGTAATAACCTTAGTACTCGCGTGTGTAAAACTGTCTTACACCCGTTGTATGAAAACTGTTTTACACGTGATGTCTTGAAACATGATCCATAGAATGGTGCATACTTAAGGAAGAACACATTTTTATCTTGATATCTAAATGAGGGATCATCTTATATCCTGAACATGCTTGCTCATGGAAGAGGTTGAATCTTGGGTCTGTACTTTATAGTCCCAAATTCTTTGCAACTTACTAATGTCACCTTGATTGACATTAATACTTTATCATCACATGATAACATTTGTGTGTATGCATCATTGCCATGGCAGCAGAACGAGGCCTGATTCCAGGAGCCTACAGTGACTTTAGATCAACCTCGAGGGCTTTCTCATGGGCATTGTCCCTTGGGACACATCATTCTATGTTAATAGCGAACTAGCCCCGCCATAACATTATACAACACTTTTAGATGCAAGATAAGAAATGTGTTGACTAGTGACCTTTTATTAACGACCCTGAGTTTTTTGGTCATAGATCTATGACCATTTCGAACCAACTGGTCGTAGGCCATTTCAGAGGGTACAAACCCTGAAAAACTATGAACTTTTTTGTCAGGAAGGTCATAGCTTGCTTACACCAGTTGGTCATAACATAGACATCACTGGTCCATGACCTTAATTTTGGGCGACTATGACCAATTTAAATGGTCGTGGGTGCTATTCATGTTAACTTAAGAAAGACCGATGGCCACCTCAGCAGGTTGATCTACGTGTCGCATCCATGTCTCAAGTTTCGATGAAGTGTCTGCATATATGTCATATCCATGTGTTAATTTACGCTTACATGTCACCTCCATAAGGCGTTGACCTGTTGACTACCAATTATACTCCTACCCAATGACATGTGGGGCCTGCTTGCCATGTTGGTTTTGTGCTATTGACCAGAACCTGTCGGTCAGAACTGAAGTCATGCGTTGTGGATAGGGCTTATTAGACCGAATTTTAATTAGACAAAAAGAGGCTGAGCTAGGGGGTCGACCTCGCGACCTCATGAGCGTCGCGTCCTCCCAAACCGGTATACCACCTGGCCACTTCAACGTTGTTGTACAAAGAGGAGTACAACGTTGTTTTAACCAAGTATCAGCCTTGTTAACCCATACATGCCTAGGCTGCTTCTTCGGCTGCTTCCTAGGCTCACCATGGGCCGACGCCAGCAAGCGAACACGCAAGGATTGCTCGGCTGGCCTATTTTCCTAGCGGGTTTGTCGGGCCGGCCACCTCCAACGTTTTTTCTTTTTTTTTGATTCTTTTGTATCTTTTTAATCATAAATTCAAATTGAGTCAAACAAAATTCAGAGAAGTTGTAAAATTTTAGAGAATGTTTTTAGGATATTATGGAACACTTTGACTCTCTAGGAAAACTACAATAATATATTTTTCATATAAACCTTAATATGTGTAAATAGAGATTTTGAATCATTGTTTGGACCGTTTTACACTGTTTGGACCGTTTTTGAATTTTTATGCATGTTTCAAACTATGGTCAAAACGGCGGGCATGAAGGTTCATAGATAGGGTATGAGCCTCGCTAAACTTGCATTGGATCTCTAAAGAAACATCATATTATGAGTCTAAAATGATTTTTTTTAAAAATCATGAGCATTAGATCATGTACCTGTAGTTCAAATTGGACCCACTTCCTACCGATTCAGCAGGAATTTGTATTTTTCACCAGGAGTGGACAGAAAGGTTTCAGATATCTTGGTTGGAACATTGTCCATGTAATTTGGTCTAGTATTTTTGAAAAATATGGTGGTAGCATTTTGAATTATCCCTTTGGTGGTTGCTCCATAAAACGCCCCATTTTTTGCACTCAGAAAATGAAAAATGCCTTTTTTGTGCGATAAAAAGGAAAACTTCCTCCTGCAACATTGTTAGCCATCTCAGGATGCACATGTTTGCACAATATGGGCACATTATCACAAACTATGCTGCGATTCTGGCCATTACGTTGGTCATTTGACATGAATGCCATGAAACGTCACACATGATAGGTCATTTATGAGAAGGTTTCTTTGAGATATTTACAATATACCAAGTTTGGTATTTTTCCTTGCAAATATGTCACATAATATGACACCACGCGAAGGTTTTACACTGTTTAGACCGTTTTTAAATTTTTTATGCCTGTTTCAAACTATGGTCAAAACGGCGGGCATGAAGGTTCATAGATAGGGTATGAGCCTCGCTAAACTTGCATTGGATCTCTGAAGAAACATCATATTGTGAGTCTAAAAATGATTTTTTTCAAAAAATCATGAGCATTAGATCATGTACCTGTAGTTCAAATCGGACCCACTTCCTACCAATTCGGCAGGAATTTGTCTTTTCGCCAGGAGTGGACAGAAAAGTTTTAGATACCTTGGTTGGAACATTGTCCATGTAATATGGTCTAGTATTTTTGAAAAATATGGTGGTAACATTTTGAATTATCGCTTTGGTGGTTGCTTCACAAAACGCCCCATTTTTGCAATGGGAAAATGAAAAATGCCTTTTTTGTGCGATAAAAAGGAAGACTTCCTCCTGCAACATTGTTATCCATCTCAGGATGCACATGTTTGCACAATATGGGCATATTATCACAAACTATGCCGTGATTCTGGCTATAACATTGGTCATTTGACCTGAATGCCATGAAACCTCTCACATGATAGGTTATTTATGAGAAGGTTTCTTTGAGATATTTACAATATACCAAGTTTTGTATTTTTCCTTGCAAATATGTCACATAATATGACACCACGCGAAGGTTTTACACTATTTGGACTGTTTTTGAAATTTTTATGCCTGTTTCAAACTATGGTCAAAACGGCGGGCATGAAGGTTCATAGATAGGTTATGAGCCTCGCTAAACTTGCATTGGATCTCTGAAGAAACATCATATTGTGAGTCTAAAAATGATTTTTTCAAAAAATCATGAGTATTTGATCATGTACCTGTAGTTCAAATCAGACCCACTTCCTACCGATTCGGCAGGAATTTGTCTTTTTCGCCAGGAGTGGACAGAAAGGTTTCAGATACCTTGGTTGGAACATTGTCCATGTAATATGGTCTAGTATTTTTGAAAAATATGGTGGTAGCATTTTGAATTATCCCTTTGGTGGTTGCTTCACAAAATGCCCCGTTTTTTGCACTGAGAAAATGAAAAATGCATTTTTTGTGCGATAAAAAGTAAAACTTCCTCCTGCAACATTTCTAGCCATCTCAGGATGCACATGTTTGCACAATATGGGCACATTATCACAAACTATGCTGCGATTCTGGCCATAGCATTGGTCGTTTGACCTGAATGCCATGAAACCTCGCACATGATAGTTCATTTATGAGAAGGTTTCTGTGAGATATTTACAATATACGAAATTTGGTATTTTTCTTTGCAAATATGTCACATAATATGACACCACGCGAAGGTTTTACACTGTTTGGACCATTTTTGAATTTTTTATGCCTGTTTCAAACTATGGTCAAAATGGTGGGCATGAAGGTTCATAGATAGGGTATGAGCCTCGCTAAAATTGCATTGGATATATGAATAAACATCATATTATGAGTCTAAAATGATTTTTTAAAAAAATCATGAGCATTAGATCATGTACCTATAGTTCAAATCGGACCCACTTCCTACCGATTCGGCATGAATTTGTCTTTTTCGCCGGGAGTGGACAGAAAGGTTTCAGATACCTTGGTTGGAACATTGTCCATGTAATATGGTCTAGTATTTTTCAAAAATATGGTGGTAGAATTTTCAATTATCCCTTTGATGGTTGCTTCACAAAACGCCCCGTTTTTTGCACTCAGAAAATGAAAAATGCCTTTTTTGTGCGACAGAATTTTTTTTAGATAAGACATCTGGTCAATAGTCAGTGTAATGTGGTATAGTATTTTAGAAAAATGGGGTGGAACAATATGTCACCTTATTTTTCGTGGTTGGTTCACAAAAAACCCATTTTTTCCACTCGGAAAATAGAAAATAGATGTAGCTAATCATAAAAGAGAGCAAGACTACCCTTGGATCACTCTAATGAAATAGATCTCAGCCATCCACATTGCCTACATCCAACGCCCAAAATTTCCACAGCCCCTACCCTCTGCCAAAAGTCTGAAAAGCCCTACAGTTCCTATTTACACCAAAAAATAATCAGGGGTATTTGCGTGAAATCCTCCATCACGAGACCCCAACTGCACCCAAACCCTAAATCCCCTCACGAGACCCTAACTGGAGCCGCCACTTCTTCCTCACTCCGCTTCGCCCGCAGATGGTGCGGTGATGGATGCCAGATCCTCCGCCCACCTCTCATCGGTTCGAGCATGGAGGAGCAGCGATGGGCACGTTGGGAGATCCATGGCCTCCCACGCCTGCCGGATGCGTGTCACCCTCGTGGCCTCGTTAGTGCGGGGGAGGACGCCGTCAGGCGTGGCGGCAACCTCGACGAGCAACTACGTGGTGCCGTTGGACGCCGTGCCGTCGGGTATCGTGCGCCCGCTCGTCGAGATCCTCCACGACATCAACAAGCGCTTCCCCGACACCATCGTGAACCACGCATCACTCTGCGCCTCTGCCTCCGACCCGGCGTACCCTGGTAAGTGGCCTTCTCTGTCCCTCTCCCTCTGCAACGAGTGTCTCCTCTCCTCTTCCTCTGTGACCCATGGCCAGCCTCCCGCGCTGCTTCCTTTTGAGCCACAACCGTCCTCCCGTAGCCCTCCTCCCGTGCTGGTGGTCTGTGGTGAGTGTAGCTGCTCTTGCAAGCGAATAGGATTTCTTTTATAGAAGAGGTCAATAGGGATCTAATTTGTGTGTGTTATTCCCCTGGCCCGAAACTACTTGGTACCATGTTTCCGATTAGTCTAACTAGCAAGAGAATAGGATTTTATTTTCCCATAGATGTTGAATTATGATCTGTTTTCTTCTTTGTTTGATCTGCATTAGACTTTTGTAGATTTCCATGTGACTAGATGATGTATATGCCTCAAGTGATTGTTACTTTCTTAATCATTGTAGGTTTGGCAAGTGTTGGAATATAACTGTCACATGTACCTTGTGGTATTTTTAGACATCAAATGGCATGCGCTTGATCCACCAGGCGTGGTACACTGTCAAGGTTTGCTTGGGTCAATAATCTGAAGCCTTAGCAAATTTGTCGTCCACTAGTTTTGTCTAATATTTCAAAGCTTACAAACAGAAAATCTTGTTTCTTATCATTTAGTTGCTAGCACAGTGTAGCATGCCTTGTCGGTTAACCTTACTATACCACCATATTGAGCACCCATCCGAAGGCAAGTCCCTACCACTGTTAACCTTACTACTGGTTTTGCTAACAAGCAAGATCTTCCCAGTACCATGAATGCTGCTGAAATAACATATAAGCTTGGTCTCCACTCAGCGTCAGCGACAATATTATTTGACCCTTTGCTGATTTTTATGCCTAGATGATATTTGCTAACTTCATAGAAATTGCTGATAGGTGTGGTCTTACTTCCATCCTATTACAGGTACATTCAGAGTGCTTGTGCTACAAGTGGGGAGGGTCTGTATGAAGGGATATTGCCAGCAAGGTTTCTTTCTTTACTCTCCAGATTGATGTTCTAAGTTTCTTAGGGTCACTTCTCATCTAGAGAGTAAGGCGACAGAGGCCACAATCGACTACCTTTCTGTTAACTTGTTGTGCTGTTTGTGATTGGCCTGCTGTATGTTAGAAACACCTCTATTATAGCAAGAACTAGGAACACCATAGTATCAGAATCTAACATGTTTTAGTTCTGAACACTTAATATCTATAGAATTTGACAGTATGGTGTGTTTGCATTGTTTCAGATTCTTCTTAGTATCGCGTATATTGTTAGACCTGGCTTGAATCTTTGGATTGAGGTATCTCACAAGAAGGCGTCCTTTCTGCGGGTCCGAGCCATGAACTAACAACTCGTGATGTCCTATTGCTATCGGTGATCGCCCCCTCCTTCGCCTTGTTTGGATTTTAGTAGTCCTAGCCTAGTGTAGATTATGTTTCTTAATTGTTTATCCGCTGGTTTGGTTGCTCATTGGCAGAAAAATTTAGGGCCAAGATTTGCCCTTTGCTTGAACGCTTGCTCTCTTCCTTGCAACATAATGATGATGTAAATATTTATCTATCTATCTTAGCTAGCCTTAGTAAGTACTACTAGTACCTATATTAACCTACCAGCAGTAGCTATAAGGTAGCTATAAGTGGATGATGTAAATGTTGTTAATCTGACAGCGCAATGGCGTATGTCTGATCCAGTTTAATTTATTAATGGCTATAGAGTGAGAGTGATCTGGTGGTGGGGTGTCACTGTCCGTAGCGATCCTAGGGTGCATGCATGATATAGTTGTCACTGTCTGTACCGTATATTGTTAAAAATGAGCTCTGTGATATCTACAACACCTTCCAGACCATGCTTCAGGTAGCACCTTATGCCCTTATGTTTGCCTTTTGAAATACACTTTCTCACGATTATCATTATCTATTGGTATGTTGTTTAAGATAAAAAATAACCTTAATCTTATTCTTATTGCTGTTGAAATTTATCTGGAGTTACTTTATGGTTTTTAGAACACTTGGTTTGATGTTTCTAGACCGTCTGTTTTAGCTATGTTGAATATTCCTGTCTTAATTTTGTTGTCACGTTTGGATGGATGTGTGGGTTAGTTGTAACTTCCATTGTATTTCACTTACAGTTTATGTAAATCGGGATCTATTGTTGTTGTAGATGCTACTACTGTGACATAAGATCAAAAGAAGTCTAGAGTTGTGCACTATTGTTTTAGCTGATAGAGCCACCATGTTTTGGTGCTTGTGTATCTGTTTGATATTGTATGTAGGCTGTTGGATCTAAATTGTAATTAGAGTTGTTCTGAATCTGTTACTGTGCGGGCATGTAACTTTGTCTTATTCAGGTAGCTTTCTCATAGTAGAAAGAGCTTTATCTATGTACATTATATTATTTGAAATATCTGGCCAGATATGGATGTACATTCCTGTTGAGAATGCTTTTGGCCCTGTATTGGTTATATAGTAACTGGATTGTAAAATGGCATTGGCCCTGGCAATGTTGGATCGCAACTGTGTGAAATTTGGAAAAGAACAGAACAAAAAAGAAATGGGCTATAAATGGCCGAAGCCCAAAAACGAAACTGAATATAAAAGACCAAAGCCCAAAAACAAAACTAACTATAAGGGGCCAAAGCCCAAAAACGAAACTGACTATAAACAGTAAAAGGCCCGAAAAATGCACAATAAAAAGACTAAGAAGAAGTCCAAAATTTTTGGGCTTGGCCCATTTGGAAGGATGAACTGGACCGGGCTAAATCTTATCTATGACCAACCAATTGGTCATAGAAATCTGCCACGTCAGATTGCTTACATGGACATGCCAGATTGTCCATGACCAAAATTTTGGTCATAAACTCTATGACCATCTATTTTGGTCATAACTGTCCATGACCAATTCAAAAAAAGGTCGTTAGTTGTCTATAGTGACCCTCGCTATGTGACAAACAACTTTTGGTCATAGAAAGGTCATAGATGGATTACTATGACCTTTCAGTGACCAATATTTGGGGTCACCGGTTAGCACATACCTTGTAGTGATGGTATCCTTATCTATTATTATAAATGTAACCATCGAAACACTAGTGCACTCTGTGCATCTTTCGATGTTTTTGTTCACCTCGCTTCCTACTTGACTCTAATCGGTATTTACAGGAGTTTCCAACATATTCCCTTATAACATAACCCTTTATGTTTTAAGATATGTCATCCTTTATGGATTTGGAAAACATGTCTGTAGTTCTCTATTAGACACTGCGGACAAACTTAGCTCAACATTCCGTTATTCTATATTAATCACTTTCAAACGTTCCTCATTGGATCACATATTATGTTAAGTTATCATCATGGTTTTTGTAAGATCTCACCATAATAAGGTAAGATCCCTGTGATTGCAGTGCTAGTCCCAGGATCGAAAATGCTAGCACCCACAGTTTAAGATGAAGTACACAGAAACAAAGGTCATTATTACATTGCATATCCAGGAATATAATGGTTCTTACAACTCACTTAGCCCAAGGTTAAGACACTTCAAGTTCACATTACATAGCATAATAATAATAGAGTCATTAGTCTTCATGTGCCACAGGCAAGCATGTCGAGTGTAGACCCGCAACCCTACTCATCATCAGAGTATCCTGCAACATAATAAGTTACAGCCACAAGGGTCAATACATTTGGAATTGTATTGGCAAGTGATACCATAGATACTTAGTATAATCCAACAACTACATGAATATATGGCTAAGTGGGGTTATGGCTGGCTTTGCTAAAATTAGTTTAACTTATAGTTTTTGAAGAATTTTTTCATTCCAGCTATAAGGTACCAATGATAGACATCACTGAACCTCTACCCATGTTCACCCACAAGTTTTAACTTAGAGAAATTTGGATGAGGAGATTATTGAACTACTTCACTGTCTTGAGGCTCAGAAGTTGTCCATAACCGGGGACACAGCTAAGTACTTAGTTTTACCCTCTCGAGAGGTGGTGCACTTTCCCCACAAGACTCGACATGCATCGAGACAAGACTTTTCAGAAGCAATCCCTCAGACCACCACGAACGCGTTCCATCCTATCATATCTACCACCTTCTGTCCATCTGGCTGAGTTCTTGCACCTTAGTTGGTCAAGGCAGAGCCCATATGCCATGTGGTTGCACTGGAAGCTTCATGACAAGAATGTCTCCAATCTCTTTGTTCCTGGGTGGCCATCCACAAGTGTGATACACCAGCTGACCATAGACATGGCCCCTGAGTAACCACTCAACATAATCCAAGCAAGCCCCATTCCACCCAGGTGTTTCATTAACATTAGTTGTTTTCTTAGTTAAACAAAAATAATATCTTTCCATACTATCTTATGTGTATATTCCACCCATGAATTCTAATAGCATAGCTAAGCATTCTAGCATACAAAGTCTTTAACTAGGGAATACTACCAAGATATACACTATAGGGTAGCATAGCATAGTATGGTAACATATGAATAATTCTATCATGCTAAGATCTACCAAAATAACACTAGTGCAATAGTGAAAAATAATAGGACATGAGATGAAATATCACATGCCTTGGTAGCTAGGGGAATAGGTACAATCCTCATAGCAACAAACTTCACAATCCACACAATCTACACAAGAACAATACAACAACAATATTTCAATCAATAAAACATTACAAAAACATGAATGCATGCAAAATGCAAAGATATGATCACAACTCTATAATTTACAGAGTCTACAGTACTGAGGATAGAATACCTCATCTAAATGCATAAGAAATACCCAAAAATAATTTATAGAACACTTTTTGTGAGCAAAATACTCCTAAAAAGGTTCTGCCTATAATTCCAATTTTACAGAGTCAAAAGTGTGAAACAAGGCCTCTATAATAAAGGTCTCATTTTTATGAATCCATAGACACCAAATTTGTATTTTTCTGATTTGTGGATCAAAAGTTATGGATTTTCTAAGTTTAATACTAAATCTGTCTATTTTCTAATTAAACAGAAATAGTCTGGCGACGTGGTGCTTTCCTATTGGCCCGTACCGGTTCGGTCGGATCGACCGCTGTGGGCCGTCAGATCTTAAGTAACTACGAACGAATCTGATTAGCCCGTACCCTTTTGTCCATGATCTAATCTTAGCCGCAGATACAAGATCTAATGGTCCTTAGCGACTTGGTCGGAGATGGGCGGCACCGACCAACTACGCGCGGCGGCGGAGCGTCGGCCGATGAGGTTCTGGCGATTCTACGAGGGCTGGGAGACCATGGACACGTACCAGAGGTTGAGGGGGTCGTGGCGGTCTCGATGGAGGTCACTGCGGTGCGGGGGGTGCTCGGGCTTGGCCTGGATCCCTCGCCGGATTTGCGCAGACGGCGGAGTTCACGGCTCGGTGTCGGAGACGGTGACCTAGGGCTCGAACCAACCAGCAAAGAGGTCAGCGAGATGCGCAAGTGTCTGCACGACCTAGTAAAGACCAAAAGGGGGCGGCGGGAACCCTGCCTTTACGACCTAGTAAAGACCAAAAGTGTCTGCGAATTGCCACCGGAGTCCATCGGATAGCGGCGGTTCGAGCTCTCAATATGGGGAGCCTAGGGGCTCTCCGGGGTGGTGTCTGGGGGGAAAATGATGAGGAGGGAGAGGGGATTTAGTAGGGGTGGCTTCCGTGGGGAATTAATACTGGAAACGGCCGAATTTGAGTCGATTTTGAAACGGTAGAGAAGGGGAGGGGTGTTCATCGCCTGGGGGTTGAAGACGACGGGGTGGTGGTGATGTGGGTGTGGGGTCGGTCTGTCAGCGGGAGGGGGTAGGTTGAGGGGTGCGTAGAAGAGAGAGGGAGAGGGGTCCCGTGGGCTTGGGCCGGATTGGGCCAAAAGGCCGGCTGTCACGCCCTTTTTTTCTCCCTTATACTTTTTCTTTTTCTATTTCTGTTTTCTCCAAAACTTTTGATTTAAGGATTCAAATTGAATCAAACCAATTTGTGAAATTTTGTAAAAACTCAAATTAGGTTTTTAGTGTATTATAAAACATATTTATCTTCTATTTTAATCCAAAGTATTTACTTGGATTAATAGGTAATATAGCATTTTCTATGACTCTATTTTCAAAATAATTCATATATTTTTATTCATGGCTCAAAATTGCACCAAATTTTTGGAGGACATTCTAAATGCAATGCAATTACATGCTATGATGATAAGAGTGCAATGATGATGATTTTAGATGAAATTTTGGGATGTTACAAATCTAACCCCCTTAAGATGAATCTCGCCCTCGAGATTCGGGTTGGCTAGCAAATAGGTGAGGGTGATCTCTCCGAAGTTCATCCTCTCGCTCCCATGTTGCTTCCGATTCAGTGTGATGGTTCCACTGTACCTTGCAGAATTTAATGGTCTTGGTATGGGTAATTCTTTCTGCTGTCTCTAGAATCTTAATAGGTTTCTCTTCATAAGTAAGATAATTCTCTAGCTGAACTTCCTCCAATGGTATAGTGTCTTTCAATGAAGTTTCTTCCATCTCTGGGTGACACTTTTTCAGCTGACTGACATGGAATACGTTATGAACTGCTGACAAAGATTCTGGTAATTCTATCTCATATGCCACTTCTCCTTTGTGGCTCAAAATTTTGAAAGGTCCTACATAGCGTGGTGCTAATTTTCCTTTGATTCCAAATCTCTTCACACCACGAAGTGGTGATACCCTGAGATAAGCTCTATCACCAACCTCATAGGTAACCTCTCTATGTTTTGGATCGGCATAGCTCTTCTGCCGAGATTGGGCTACCTTTAGCCTATCCCTTACGATCTTGACTTTCTCTTCAGCTTCTTGGATTAGGTCTGGCCCGAACAAATTTCTTTCTCCTACTCCATTCCACAACAATGGTGTAGTACACTTCCTTCCGTAAAGGAATTCAAATGGAGCCATTTCTATACTTGATTGATAGC
Organism: Avena insularis; assembly: GCA_023614405.1. NCBI lineage: Eukaryota > Viridiplantae > Streptophyta > Magnoliopsida > Poales > Poaceae > Avena > Avena insularis. Next base: position 575,354,072 of record CM042694.1, read on the forward strand.
TGTTATTGTAGGAAAACTCTGCGTATGGTAGACTTTCATCCCAACTGGATCCATAATCTAACGCACATGCTCTTAGCATATCCTCTAATATTTGATTGGTCCTTTACATGCATCCATCAGTTTGTGGATGAAATGCAGTCTTGAACTCATCGAGTTCCCAATGACTCGTGAAGTTGTCGCCAAAAGTGAAGTGAATTGAGTTCTCTCCGGACACGATACTTTTAGGTACCCCATGCAAACATACAATTCTATTCATGTAAATCTTGGCTAGTTTTGCACTTGTATAAGTGGTCTTCACTGGTATGAAATGGGCCACTTTTGTCAAGCGGTTAACGATAACCCATATGGAATCGTATCCAGATTTAGTCCTGGGTAGTCCGGTGATAAAATCCATACCAATTTTATCCCATTTCCAATCAGGTATTGGCAGTGCTTGTAATAATCCTGCCGGTTTCTGATGTTCCGCCTTTACATGACTACACACGTCGCACAAGGCAATGTGCTCTGCTATGTCCTTCTTTAAATTGTTCCACCAAAACCTCTCCTTAACATCCATATACATCTTAGTATTACCAGGATGAATTGAATATGGTGAGTTGTGCGCTTCTTGTAAGATCAACTTCTTAAGTTCAAGATCCTGCGGAACACAGATACGTTTTTCGTACTATAAGATTCCTTGATCATCTACATGGAATCCTTTTGCCTTGCCTTCACTAACCTTACTTTTGATTTCTTCTATTTCTTTGTCCAACTTTTGGGCTTCTTGAATTCTGTCCATTAGTGTGGGTTGCACTTCCAAGGATGCAAGGTACCCTTCAGGCACTATTTCAAGTCTCAACTCTCTAAATTGGGCACATAACTCCTCCGGCAATTCTCCTTTATTGAGGCCATTTACATAAGCCTTGCGGCTTAATGCATCGGCTACGACGTTTGCCTTTCCAGGATGGTATTGCAAACTTAAGTCATAATCTTTGATAAGTTCTAGCCATGTTCTCTGTCTCATGTTGAGTTCTTTCTGTGTAAAAATGTATTTTAGACTCTTGTGATTAGTGAACATCTCACAACGTTTTACCATAAGATAATGCCTCCATGTTTTTAGGGCATGCACAACTAATGCCAACTCTAGATCATGAGTAGGGTAGTTCACTTCATGGTTTTTGAGTTGTCTTGATGCATAAGCTACAACTCTACCTTCCTGCATCAGTACACCTCCTAATCCTTGGTGAGATGCATCATAGTATACTTGAAAGTCTTTCTCAAGATCTGGTAAACATAACACTGGTGCTGACACTAGCCTCTTTTTCAATTCCTGAAAGCTGGTTTTGCAAGCTTCTGTCCAGTTAAATTTATTCTCCTTCTTCAGCAGATTGGTCATGTGCTTTGCAATCTTAGAGAAATTTTCAATGAACCTCCGATAGTACCCTGCTAGGCCAAGGAAACTACGGATTTCTTTAACTGATTTAGGAGGTTCCCATTCTGTCACAGCTACCACTTTTGCTGGATCAACAGCTATACCATTACCAGATACTATGTGTCCAAGAAATCCCACTTCATTCAGCCAGAATTCACATTTGCTGAACTTGGCATAAAGTTTATGTTCTCTAAGTTTCTCTAGAATCAGGCGTAGATGTTCTTCATGCTCTTTGCTGCTCTTGGAATATACCAATATATCATCGATGAATACCACTACAAACTTGTCAAGGAATTCCATGAATACCTTATTCATCATGTTCATGAAGTAGGCCGGTGCATTAGTCAATCCAAATGGCATCACTGTATATTCATACAACCCGTATCTAGTGGTGAATGCGGTCTTGGGTATGTCATGTTCTCTAATCTTTAGTTGGAAGTATCCTGATCGAAGATCAATTTTTGAGAACACACATGCTCCTTCTAGCTGATCGAAGAGATCATTTATTCTAGGCAGGGGATATTTGTTCTTTATGGTCACTTCATTGAGTGAACGATAATCTATGCATAGCCTTTGACTTCGGTCCTTCTTCTCAACAAACAAGACTGGTGCTCCCCAAGACGACGAACTTGGTTGGATAAATCCCTTTTTTAACTGTTCTCCCAGCTGTTTCTTGAGTTCTTTTAATTCGTCCACCGACATTTTATAAGGTCTTTTCGCTATAGGCCCTGTTCCTGGTAGTAGGTCTATCAGAAACTCCACGTCCCTATCTAGTGGCATGCTAGGTAATTCCTCGAGAAACACATCTGGATATTCCCTCACTATTGGCACATTATCTAGGCTAACCCCCTTAAGAGAATTAACCTTGCTCCCCTTGGGTTCAAAGTTAGACTTGAACCTGATCCTTTTCTTTTCTGGGGTGGTGAGCATAACAGTTCGCTTGGCACAATCAATCACCCATTCATAACGGGTCAACCAGTCCATCCCTAATATTACATCTAATCCTTGGGACTCTAGGATTATTAAACTAACCGGGAACTCGTTCTTTCCAATTTCTAGAACGATATGTCGGCACCCTGAATTTACTATCATTTCTCCACCCGGGGAGCTTACTTTAATGGGACATCCAATGGTTTCAGTGGAGAGTTCATTTTTGATTACAAATGCTCTTGAAATGAATGAATGCGATGCGCCAGTATCGAAAAGGATAAGTGCAAGAAAGGAATTAATCTTGAACTTACCGATCACGGCATCAGATCCTTCTTGAATTTCCTCCACATTAATGTGATTCACATGACCCTTTTGGAATGGGTTTGGCTTAGCCCCATCAGTCTTCTTTTCTGGGCATTCATTAGCATAGTGTCCTGTCTTTTTACACTTGAAACATTCCACCTGACTGATGTCTTTCTTCATTGGCTGACTGTGACGGTTCTGACCATTTTGGTTCCCATGGCCATGATTATTGTGATTGTTTCTGAATCCACTTTTTTTATGTCCATGATGATTGTTTCCATCATGGTGGTGGTTGTTGTTACGATGGTTATTATGGTTCCTATTCTTGTGGAATCTTGAGCTCCCACTTCCTTCACCATGAGGGCTCTTGTGAGGAGATCCTGATCCAAACTTATCAAAATGATGCTTCCTCTTTCTACCCTCCACTTGCTTCATCTTGTTTTCTAGGATGGTAGCTTTATCACACAAAGATTGATAAGTTGGAACATATGCAACAGATAGTTGCATAGAAATTTCATCATTTAACCCATCTAGGAACTTCTCCTTCCTCTTTGCATCAGTGTCAACGTCATCGGGTGCATAACGTGACAAATTATTGAACTCCTCGATGTATTCAGAAATACCGCGATGGCGTTGCTTGAGGTTATGAAACTCCTTTTTCTTCAATCCCATTATTCCTGCAGAGATGTGAGTGGTGCGAAATGTTGGAGATATGCCCAAGAGGCAATAATAAAGTGGTTATTATTATATCTTTATGTTTATGATGAATGTTTACATCCCATGCTATAATTTTATTAACCGGAAACATTAATACTTGTGTGTTTTGTAAACATAAAAGAGTCCCTAGTAAGCCTCTTGTTAAACTAGCTTGCTGATTAATGGATGATCATGGTTTCCTGATCATGGACATTGGATGTCATTAATAACAAGGTTATATCATTAGGAGAATGATGTGATGGACACACACCCATAGTAAGCGTAGCATAAGATCAAGTCATTAAGTCCGTATTGCTGTAAGCTTTCAAATGCATAGTAACCTAATCCTTCGACCATGAGGTTATGTTAATCACCATCACTAGATGGGTACTTTGATGACATCAAACACCGCAGAATCGGGTGGGTATAAAGGTGTCATTGGGTATTCTGAAAGTATGTGTTGAAGCGCATGGACCAAGATTGGGATTTGTCCATCCATATGACGGATAAATATGCTCTGGGCCCTCTCGGTGGAATGTCATCTAGTTAGCTTGCAAGCATGTGACTAGGTCACAAGGGATGACATAACATGGAACGAGTAAAGAGTACTTATCAGTAACGAGGTAGAACTAGGTATGGAGATACCGACCATCAAACCTCGGATAAGTAGAATATCGCGTGACAAAGGGAATTGGTTTCGTATGTTAAATGGTTCTATCGATCACAAAGTCATCGTTGAGTATGTGGGAGCTGTTATGGATCTCCAAATCCCGCTAATGGTTATTGATCGGAGATGTGTCTCCATCATGTCTACATGTTCATGAACCGTAGGGTGAGACACTTAAGGTTTGAAGTTGTTTTAAGTAGATATGGAATGTGCGTTGGAGACCGAATATTGTTCGGAGTCTCGGATTGGATCTGGGACATCACGAGGAGATCCGGAATTGTCCGGAGAATAAGATTCATATATTGGGGATCATTTTCTAAGTTAGGAAATGTTCTGCAGTGTTTGTATGGAGATTCTAGAAGGTTTCGGAATGTTCTGGAAGGTTCTAGAAGATTTCTTGGAGTTTGCTTGAAAACCAAGGATCAAGGAGTCTTTGTTGGGCAAGACACGGATTCGTGGGGGAGGAGGATTCCTCCCCCCTCCCAATCCGCCGGCCAAGGAGGGAGGGGAGTCCTACTAGGACTCCCCCTCCCATGGCGCCTCCCTCCTTTAAATAGAGGGGAGGGGCGCCACCCCCTAGACCTCTCCCATAACAAACCCTAGCCGCTGCCTCTCTCCTCCTCCTTTCCTCTGCTCAGGCTTAGGCGAAGCCCTGCAGAATTCTCTACTCCACCACCACCACCACACCGTCGTGCTGCTGGAATTCCGTGGAGAAGATCTACTACCTCCGCTGCTCGCTGGAACGGGGAGAGGAAGGTCGCCGACTCCACGCGTGTTGATGCAAGCGCTTGGGAACGCGATGCCGGAAGGATCGTCCACACGATCTTGAGATCGGCAAGTGATCGACTACATCAACTCCGAGATCTAATCTCGTAACGCTTTCGGTTCTACGAGGGTTAGTACAGATCTATCTCGTTGCACATGTCTAATAGATTAGATCTTGGCTTTTATCTAGATTAGATCTGGGTTTTGTTCGTTCTTGCGGTAGAATTTTTTTGTTTTCCATGCTACAAACCCATCAGTGGTATCAGAGCCGTGTCTATGCATAGATCTGTTGCACGAGTAGAACACAATGGTTTTGTGGGCGTTGGTGCTCGTGCCGTCTTTTGCTTTGTGTACTTTGCATCTTGCGGTATGGTGGGATGAAGTGGCCCGGGCTAACCTTACATGTCATCGCATATGAGACTTGCTCCACAGTTGACGTGCAACTCGTATTGCACAAGTGGCTTTGCGGGTGTCTGTCTCTCCCATCATAGTATAGATCCAATCTACACTTTGCACTTGATAACACTTGTATCAACGTTGTGGTTCAGTTTCGTAGGTAAGATCCGTTCTTATTCGAGAGCCCCAAACCACGTAAAACATGCAAAGAAAATTAGAGGCGTCTAACTTGTTTTTGCAGGGTTTTTGTGATGTGATATGGCCATCATGTGATTGTGATTATATTTGATGTATGCAATGATCCTTGTTGTAATATGGCAACCGGCAGGAGCCTAATGGTTGTCTTTAATTCTGTTAAGACCTGTGTGTCTATTCATCTTGTAATAGCTTTATTCCAAGTAGTTGTAATAGTTGCTAGTGATGATGGACAACCATGAAGCGGGCGCTTGACCTTGACGCAATGCTGGTGATGATGGAGATCATGTCCGTGCTTTGGAGATGGAGATCAAAGGCATAAGAAGAAAGGGCCATATCATATCACACTAATTATGAATTACCTGTGATGTTAATCCTTTATGCATCTTGTATTGCTTAGATCGCGACGGTAGCATTATAAGATGATCCCTCTCACTAAATATCAAGTAATAAAGTGTTCGTCCTTAGTTGGCACCGTTGCTAAGACTCGTGCTTGAAGCATCTCGTGATGATCGGGTGTGATAGATTCTACGTGTGCATACAACGGGTGCAAGCCAGATTTGCACATGCGGATACTAAGGTTAATCTTGACGAGCCTAGCATGTACAGACATGGTCTTGGAACACGGAATACTGAAAGGTAAAGCATGAGTCATATGGATGATATGATGAACATGTTGATTGTTCGCCTTTAAAACTACATCATCTCACGTGATGATCGGACTTGGTGTAGTGGATTTGGTTTGTGTAATCACTAAAACAACTGGAGGGATGTTGTTTTGAGTGGGAGTTCTTTTGTAATTTGGATTAGTCAAACTCAATTTATCATAAACACAATCAAAGTGAATTTGCATAGTTTGTTGTAGTCATTGGCATCCGTTCACCACCTTACGCTTAGTTATAGTTGAGATAGTGGAACTATAGAAATTCTGGATAGTTGCTTTACGAACTGGTATCGTATTGTTTTGAGTGTCAATCTAAAGTTTAAAGGTCCTGTTGCAAACTTTCAGCAAACTCCGTTTACTCTGTGAAGTTTAATAAACAGTATTAAATCAAGAGTAACAATTCCAGTGTTAGTATCTAATGTATCATGTTTGCCTCCATGATTCTTGATACTCAAAAGATTGTTTTTAATATCAAGTTTATCTAAGAGCTGAAAGCGATGTTTCAGAAACCATCATATGTGAAAGGTATTGCGATATCTAAAACAATGTGTTGGTTACAACATGATAGAGTATATGTCCTCATATTTGATGAGAATTTGTGAAGGTTGGAGACGCTAGTCGTCCTAATCCTCCAAAAGGTTTTGGAAAAGAAACATTATACTCGCAATTCACCTTTATAAGCTATAGCAGCTTGATCATGAAAGTTTTCATGATAAGGATGAATAGAAGATGTAAGTAAAATGTTTACTACACTAAAAGATTACTAAAGAACGGGACTTGAAAGAATGCCAAACATTTGATGAAGGTGATCCACTTCAAAGTGCAAGTCCAAAGGTATTAGTATTTGACTATACACACTTTGTACTATGTGTCATGTGAATGACACCACTATTGATGCTGATAGATTCTTTTAAAAGAAAAGGAACTGTTGAAAGAGAATCTATAAAATATTTGGCAGAAAAGAAAAGATTGGAGATATCCAACTTAGGTATATAGAAGATACATGTTATGGTGTATTCCTTGGTTGTTAAACAATGTGGTTCTGTGGTATTGGATACCGAATTGGTTGGTATGAAGTGTCATACAGGACAACACAATTCATGAACTGCAATGGCCTAAGTCACTAGCAAGAGAATATGTGATGATGTTCATCGAAAACAAACAAAGGGTTGTTGTGTTGCTCGTTAACATCAAAGCTTACCTTCAAGATTTGTTTCAATAATTGTTATTTTGATCAGGTATTATGACGACAAAAGGTTGTTCAAATAATTGCCGTATTCCATAATAGATGGATGATATACAAGTCTGGTTGGAGAAATAACGACCATAAAACTAATGCTAAAATGTCGCAAGACAAATGATTGAAAGATCACTTGCGAAGTGACATCACCGTTTAAATTATATTAGGGATACATGAAGAAACTCCATGTTGATGGATTTTTGGAGTCTTTGATTTTGATCAAATGACGCTTGTGATACTTTCCTAGAGATAATTAAAACTCCGTTCGTAGGCCAAAAGAGGAACGGACGACTAACTGATTGGAATTTGTACATATTAATGTATATAGTCCATTATGTGTAGTCGTGGGCGATGGATTTCAACTTCATATGCTGTCTCCGAAGATTTGAGTGAGTATATGAATATACTTACTCAATAAGGAAGAAGTATGAAACATTTGAAAAATGTTCAAAGACTTTCAAGATGAAGTGGAAAATCATTGTAACAAGAAAATAAAAAGTTTATGATTGGATCATAAAGAAAGATGTTTGAGTTACAAGTTTAGCAAAAAACCTAAGATTTGAGGAATCGTTTCATGGATTTGCATTTCCCAAAACACCATAGGAGTATGGAGTGTTCGAGATATGTAATGAAACCTTGTTTGACATGGTAAGATCAAAGGTGTCATTTATAGAACTGCCATTATTTTTAAAGATTAAAGCTTTAGTGACTACCGCTTTTACACTGAAAAGAGATCCATCGTGATCCGTTGAAATGACACCATATAAGTCATGGTTTGGGATAAAACCCAGGTTGTCCTTTCTTAAATTTTTGGTATGCTAGGCATAAGTAAAGTGTTTACAACCAAAGTCGGATGAGCATGTCTTTGTAGGTTATTTCGAATAACCATTGGGTATTCCTCCATAACACCGAAGACAAAATTGTTTGTCGCTTAGAATGTCGAGTTTCTTGAGAAGGAATTTTTGGTGAAAAGTCAAGTGGGAGGACAATAGAACTTTAACAAGGTTGTTGAACCTTGGCTAATATGTGCTGAGTTGCGCAGCGTCGGAAAGTGTCCCGAAGGCAGCAACAATGCTCATGGCTCACGTGCCTCAAAGGTTGTGGTCACGGAGATCTAAGTTACTATTGAACCAAGTAGGTCGGGTAAGTAATCAAATGCCAAGATTTGAGAGTTAAATCATTGTTGTTTGACAATGATGAACCGACTACATGCAAAGAAGCAATGATGGGCCCTGACATCGTTAAGTGGCTTGAAGCCATAAAATCCGTGATAATTCCATACACGAGAAATCAAGCTTTGAATTTGAAAGACCCTCTGGAAAGGTGCAAGACCTTATAGTCGTATATGGATCTATAAAGAAATAGACATGGATGTTTCACATCTATGAAATAGTCGACATGTCGGAAAGAGTTTACGACAATGTTCAAGGAATTGACTATGATAAGATTTGATCTTTCATAGCGATATTTAGTCTGGACGGATTAATGTAGCAACCACTACATATATTTTGGTATATGGTAGTTGAACAAACAAAACAAGTTCTTCTAATAGAATGGTTACTTAGGATGTGTCCATGACACGATCCAAAGGGTTTTGTTAATTCAAAGGATGCTAAAAGAGTATGCAAAACTTCAATGGTTGAAGTGAGCATCGCGGAGTTGGAATCTTCACCGTGATGAAACCATTAAAAGGTTTAAATTTCATCAGAGATGATGAAGATGTTTGCATTTTGCAAGAAATCAAGTGGGAGCTCTAAGACATATTTCTAATACATTATGTGAAAGACATGTTGTTGATTAGAAATGATGTATCTTTTATTGACACAGGTTAAGAATTTCATTTCAATGAAAGGCTTAGGCATAACCCAAGAATTAGGCATCAATGTCTATATGGATAGATTGAGGCGCTAATATGGTTTTGCCAAATGTACATAGATAAGATGTTGAATGAGTTCAATATGGAAACAACAAGAAAGGTTCTTGACGCACGGAAAGGACTGAATCAAGATTCAAGTGTGTTGACACGAGATTCAAGTATTTTGACACTTGGTGAAATCACAAGAATATTTTGATCAATCATTCTTTGAGATGTACACATCCAGATATGTCCTATGCTCTAAATGTTATGAGCATATACCAGAATGACTCATAAGATGATCATTGGACAATAGTAGGGATATTCCTATGATCTTTGGAAGAACTAAGAATATATTATTTATATAGTGGTGACAAATAGTTCATTATAAATTGTTGCATTGATACTAGTTTTGTCAAAAATTAAGTTTATCTCAATTTAAACTATGGGTGGCACAATGTAATGGAAAGGAAGTTCCATAACGGATTTGGTTGAGTAGCAAAGTTAAAACATTGTGACAGATACTACAACAAAAGGCTAAGTATATGACTACTATTGTAGCAGCAAATGAGGGCATTTGCGTCAAATAGTTTGTTATCAAACTAGGTGTGGTTCATAGCGGGATAATACTATGAAGATACATTGTACGACAATTGTATCAACATGATTTAATCCCAAGGAACTAAAGGTCTCACCAAAGGACCAAATTTATACAATGCCATCTCATTGGAGAATGAGTAATGCGTAGAGACGCAAGGACATGCAAATACCCACGGACCTGGAAGTGTCAGATCTGAAGATTATGTTTACCACTAGCAATAGTGTCTATACAACACCAGAAAGCCATAGGTGTTGAATGCACAAATTTTTAACTAGATTATTGACTCTAGTGCAAGTGGGAGACTGTTGGAGATATGCCCAAGAGGCAATAATAAAGTGGTTATTATTATATCTTTATGTTTATGATGAATGTTTACATCCCATGCTATAATTGTATTAACCGGAAACATTAATACTTGTGTGTTTTGTAAGCATAAAAGAGTCCCTAGTAAGCCTCTTGTTAAACTAGCTTGTTGATTAATGGATGATCATGGTTTCCTGATAAAGGACATTGGATGTCATTAATAACAAGGTTATATCATTAGGAGAATGATGTGATGGACACACACCCATAGTAAGCGTAGCATAAGATCAAGTCATTAAGTTCGTATTGTTGTAAGCTTTCAAATGCATAGTAACCTAATCCTTCGACCATGAGGTTATGTTAATCACCATCACCGGATGGGTACTTTGATGACATCAAACACCGCTTCGTAACTGGGTGGTTATAAAGGTGTCATTGGGTATTCTTAAAGTATGTGTTGAAGCGCATGGCCCAAGATTGGGATTTGTCCATCCATATGACGGATAGATATGCTCTGGGCCCTCTCGGTGGAATGTCATCTAGTTAGCTTGCAAGCATGTGACTAGGTCACAAGGGATGACATAACATGGAACGAGTAAAGAGTACTTATCAGTAACAAGGTAGAACTAGGTATGGAGATACCGACCATCAAACCTCGGATAAGTAGAATATCGCGTGACAAAGGGAATTTGTTTCGTATGTTAAATGGTTCTATTGATCACAAAGTCATCGTTGAGTATGTGGGAGCTGTTATGGATCTCCAGATCCTGCTAATGGTTATTGATCGGAGATGTGTCTCCATCGTGTCTACATGTTCATGAACCGTAGGGTGACACACTTAAGGTTTGAAGTTGTTTTAAGTAGATATGGAATGTGCGTTGGAGACCGAATGTTGTTCGGAGTCTTGGATTGGATCCGGGACATCATGAGGAGATCCGGAATTGTCCGGAGAATAAGATTCATATATTGGGGATCATTTTCTAAGTTAGGAAATGTTCCGGAGTGTTTGTATGGAGATTGTAGAAGGTTTCGGAATGTTCTGGAAGGTTCTAGAAGATTTCTTGGAGTTTGCTTGAAAACCAAGAAAGGATCAAGGAGTCTTTGTGGGGCAAGACACGGATTCGTGGGGGAGGAGGATTCCTCCCCCCCTCCCAATCCGCCGGCCAAGGAGGGAGGGGAGTCCTACTAGGACTCCCCCTCCCATGGCGCCTCCCTCCTTTAAATAGAGGGGAGGGGACGCCACCCCCTAGACCTCTCCCATAACAAACCCTATCCGCTGCCTCTCTCTCCTCCTCCTTCCCTCTGCTCAGGCTTAGGCGAAGCCCTGCAGAATTCTCTACTCCACCACCACCACCACACCGTCGTGCTGTTGGAATTCCGTGGAGAAGATCTACTACCTCACGTCATTTGAACGGGAGAGGAAGGTGCTTGACTCGCATGTGTGACCGATCATGGAAGCGCCAGGCAACGCTGCGGAAGGATTGTCCACACGATCTTGAGATCGGCAAGTGATCGACTACATCAACCCTGAGATCTAATCTCGTAACGCTTTCGGTTCTACGAGGGTTAGTACAGATCTATCTCGTTGCACATGTCTAATAGATTAGATCTTGGCTTTATCTAGATTAGATCTGGGTTTTGTTCGTTCTTGCGGTAGAAATTTTTTGTTTTCCATGCTACGAACCCATCAGTGGTATCAGAGCCGTGTCTATGCGTAGATCTGTTGCACGAGTAGAACACAATGCGTAGATCTGTTGCACAAGTAGAAATCTGGTCAGCATATCCAGAGGTGGTGGATTGTTCTGGTTGTTGTTATTGTTTTTATTGTTGTTCTGATTCTGGTTTGCCATAAATTGAGTCATCATTTGCATCAATTGGGTCTGTGCAACCATCATCTGCTGCATTCCATTGCCATTGTCATTGTTATCCTCGTTGTTGCAGCGGGGAGGCATCTGTGGGTTTAGTAAGGGTAAGTAATGATAGATAACCCAAATAAGACAACAATCAGACAAACATGCACATGAAAGTTCCAACATCACAACAATAACAGAGTTTGCAAAGATAACATACTAGCATAGTCACCCACAAGCCGGTATGACCTATGCACACAATAATAATAGAATGATAGGTAGATGGAACAGTATCACTACTCCTCCATGTCGACTTCCTCCTCTACTAGAGCAAGTCCTGCTGATGCGAATCCTGCCTTGTATTCCTCCAAGCTGGTAGTCAGAGCATCGATCTTTGTCTGTAACTCTCTCTTCTGTGTGCGTAGCCTCTCTATCACCTCGTGATCCGCTTCCAGCTCAATGTTCTCCAGCTCTAACTCGGTCTCCAAGTCTCTAATCTTCTTGTTCTTCTCCTGAACTCTCTTCTCTTGGCTCTTGAATTTCTTCTCTTGGTCTTCAAACTTCTTCTCCATTTCCTTGATTCGATTTTCCTGTTCCTGGAAGGCCTTGTCCTTCTCCTTGAGTTGGACTCGTAGTTCATCATTGCTAAGCATCACGTTAGTCCTATCAGTATCAAGGTGTCTAATAAGGCTCTCTAAGTCCTGGAGGTAGTGACGCACGGGCTTGATAGACTCCTTAGTGGCCTTGTCCAACACAATAGGCTCTCCATCCTCGTCGCGCCTCCCAAAGAAGTGGAAGTAGTGGCTCTTGATCTCAGAAGAGTGACGTCCACATAGGCGTCCCAACAGCTCCTGCATAGCGACGTCGAGGCCCCTCTCCATGTCATCATGGAGAATCTTGAAGGTAATCTCCCCAGTTTAGGGCTCTGTCTCACGTCCTGGATGGGTAACTCTGAATCCCCATAAGTCCTTCCTCTGAAACTTCCTCAGCTGAAGTCCCTGAATGGTGGGGATTGGAAGAGCGAGCACTTGGACTAGCTCCAACATACGAGTCCCAAAGCGAGTCCCCTTGAAATCCTCGGTCGTGCTGTAGACAAAGTTCGGCATCTTTTGCATAGTATGGGGAAAATTAGTAACACAATAGAGAAAGAAAATACAAGTCACAAAATAAAAGAGAATTCAACCAACAAAACATTCCAAGTAGCAATACATTAATTCAACTCAAGCACTCAAGGTTCCAGACATAACTTATTTTTGCCATACCACATAGGTTGGTATGGTCGAAATACTAACGTGATAAAACGCCAAGGGTGGTGGTCCAACTAATATATCACTCCTTCTTAACCAAGGTGGCAATCTGGGCATCCTTGGCAGCAATTTGCTTGTCTTGGTCGCATAGCTCCAAAGCTAGGCCTATGATATCCTTACTTAGGCGTTTCAAAGTGGCCTTTGAGTCTTGGGCAAGACGCTTCTCCTCCTTGAGATCCTCCTGAGTATTGAGCATTCTATACTTGAGTCTCTCCCCAAGTTCCTCAATAGCCTTCCATGCAGCATTCCTTGTAGAGTCAAAGAATGACAGGTGCATTTCAGAGTTGGTGAACATGCAAAATCCCGTACTCTTGGGATCGTCTTCCTTGTTCTTGTACAAGTGGAGTTGCACCCACCAGTACTCTTGTCCTTCATCTATCACAGGAAATCCCTTGTACACGGCTTCACCATTCATCCCCAAGCCGAGCATGAGGTTCTTGAGCACATTGGGAAATTCTGTCTCACACTCCAGGGTCATAGTCATCCGTGGTCCCTTCTTGACGGATTCATTGATGGTGGACATCTACAAAATAGATGAGAAGGATGATTAGGGAAAGCTTTATGAGATGAAAAGATAAAGTGTGAGGTCTGAAATATGGAGTTATTTTTCCTGGGGTTTTCCTTAGTCCAATCCATTCTAGGGTCACGAACCTACAGGCAACACAGTGCTCTGATACCATCTGTAAGATCTCACCATAATAAGGTAAGATCCCTGTGATTGTAGTGCTAGTCCCTGGATCGAAAATGCTAGCACCCACAGTTTAAGATGAAGTACACAGAAACAAAGGTCATTATTACATCGCATATCCAGGAATATAATGGTTCTTACAACTCACTTAGCCCAAGGCTAAGACACTTCAAGTTCACATTACATAGCATAATAATAATAGAGTCTTTAGTCTTCATGTGCCACAGGCAAGCATGTCGAGTGTAGACCCGCAACCCTACTCATCATCAGAGTATCCTGCAACATAATAAGTTACAGCCACAAGGGTCAATACATTTGGAATTGTATTGGCAAGTGATACCATAGATACTTAGTATAATCCAACAACTACATGAATATATGGCTAAGTGGGGTTATGGCTGGCTTTGCTAAAATTAGTTTAACTTATAGTTTTTGAAGAAGTTTTCATTCCAGCTATAAGGTACCAATGATAGACATCACTGAACCTCTACCCATGTTCACCCACAAGTTTTAACTTAGAGAAATTTGGATGAGGAGATTATTGAACTACTTCACTGTCTTGAGGCTCAGAAGTTGTCCATAACTGGGGACACGGCTAAGTACTTAGTTTTACCCTCTCGAGAGGTGGTGCACTTTCCCCACAAGACTCGACATGCATCGAGACAAGACTTTTCAGAAGCAATCCCTCAGAACACCACGGACGCGTTCCATCCTATCATATCTACCACCTTCTGTCCATCTGGCTGAGTTCTTCCAACTTAGTTGGTCAAGGCAGAGCCCATATGCCATGTGGTTGCACTGGAAGCTTCATGACAAGAATGTCTCCAATCTCTTTGTTCCTGGGTGGCCATCCACAAGTGTGATACACCAGCTGACCATAGACATGGCCCCTGAGTAACCACTCAACATAATCCAAGCAAGCCCCATTCCACCCAGGTGTTTCATTAACATTAGTTGTTTTCTTAGTTAAACAAAAATAGTATCTTTCCATACTATCTTATGTGTATATTCCACCCACGAATTCTAATAGCATAGCTAAGCATTCTAGCATACAAAGTATTTAACTAGGGAATACTACCAAGATATACACTATAGGGTAGCATAGCATAGTATGGTAACATATGAATAATTCTATCATGCTAAGATCTACCAAAATAACACTAGTGCAATAGTGAAAAATAATAGGACATGAGATGAAATATCACTTGCCTTGGTAGCTAGGGGAATAGGTACAATCCTCACAGCAACAAACTTCACAATCCACACAATCTACACAAGAACAATACAACAACAATATTTCAATCAATAAAACATTACAAAAACATGAATGCATGCAAAATGCAAAGATATGATCACAACTCTATAATTTACAGAGTCTACAGTACTGAGGATAGAATACCTCATCTAAATGCATAAGAAATACCCAAAAATAATTTATAGAACAATTTTTGTGAGCAAAATACTCCTAAAAAGGTTCTGCCTACAATTCCTATTTTACAGAGGCAAAAGTGTGAAACAAGGCCTCTATAATAAAGGTCTCATTTTTCTGAATCCATAGACAGCAAATTTGTATTTTTTTGATTTGTGGATCAAAAGTTATGGATTTTCTAAGTTTAATACTAAATCTGTCTATTTTCTAATTAAACAGAAATAGTCTGGCGACGTGGCGCTTTCCTATTGGCCCGTATCGGTTCGGTTGGATCGACCGCTGTGGGCCGTCAGATCTTAAGTAACTATGGACAGATCTGATTAGCCCGTACCCTTTCGTCCACGATCTAATCTTAGCCGCAGATACAAGATCTAATGGTCCTTAGCGACTTGGTCGGAGATGGGCGGCGCCGACCAACTGCGCGCGGCGGCGGAGCGTCGGCCGACTAGGTTCTGGCGATTCTATGAGGGCTAGGAGACCGTGGACACGTACTAGAGGTTGAGGAGGTCGTGGCGGTCTCGATGGATGTCACTGTTGTGCGGGGGGTGCTCGGGCTTGCTGGATCCTCGCGGTTGCTTGGCGCAGACCATGAGTTCATGGCTCGGTGTCGGAGACGGCGACCTGGGGCTCGAACCAACCAGCAAAGAGGCCAGCGAGATGCGCAAGTGTCTGCACGACCTAGTAAATACCAAAAGGGGGCGGCGGGAACCCTACCTTTACCGGAGAAGGTGACTGATGGTGGCGGCAGAGGGAGCTCGCCGGACTTGGTCCGTGTCTTCGACCTGGAGCACGAGAAGGCACATAGCCAGGGTTAAACACGCGCTAGGACATGACGAAAAATATGGGACAGAGGGGAGGGCGCCTGGCGGCCTAGGTTCACCGGAATTGCCGCCGGAGTCCGTCGGATAGCGGCGGTTTGAGCTCTCAATATGGGGAGCCTGGGGGCTCTCCGGGGTGGTGTCTGGCGGGAAAATGATGAGGAGGGAGAGGGGATTTAGTAGGGGTGGCCTCCGTGGGGAATTAATACTGGAAACGGCCGAATTTGAGTCGATTTTGAAACGGCAGAGAAGGGGAGGGGTGTTCATCGCCTGGGGGTTGAAGACGACGGGGTGGTGGTGACGTGGGTGTGGGGTCGGTCTGTCAGCGGGAGAGGGTAGGTTGAGGGGGTGTGCAGAAAGACAGAGAGGGGGAGAGGGGGTCCGGGTGGGCTGCTGGGCCGGATTGGGCCAAAAGGCCAGAAGCTGTCTGCTGCCCCTTTTTTTCTCCCTTATTCCTTTTCTTTTTCTATTTCTGTTTTCTCCAAAACTTTTGATTTAAGGGTTCAAATTGAATCAAACCAATTTGTGAAAATTTATAAAAACTCAAATTAGGTTTTTAGGGTATTATAAAACATATTTATCTTCTATTTTGATCCAAAGTATTTACTTGGATTTAATAGGTAATATAGCATTTTCTTTGACTCTATTTTCAAAATAATTCATATCTTTGTATTCATGGCTCAAAATTGCACCAAATTTTTGGAGGACATTCTAAATGCAATGCAATTACATGCTATGATGATAAGAGTGCAATGATGATGATTTTAGATGAAATTTTGGGATGTTACAGTTTTCTAAGATAGAACCTATGTCTCAACATAGTGGATGATGATCATCCTTTTCTTTCTTTCAACCATTGATGTTAAAGTTAATACTATTCCTAACTTGAGTTATTAAGGACTAGTTCCTTAATTAACTTCTATTCTGAAACCCTTTTCAGAATCCCTTAAGGAATACTACATAATATCATAATACACCTATTATCAACTTCTACACCTTATAATTCATTATTTCTGTACTTGCACTTTTATTCTTAATGTGTCGAATACACACTTAAGAATCACTCCATAAGCTCCCGCTCAAAATATGTTCCTAGCATATTTGGGTATGAGTCAGTACTCTTACTCAAACTCTGTTCCTACATATTTGAATTTGAGTCTTATATTGCTCCCACTAAAAAATATGTCATTCACATATTGTTTTAGGAAGACTTTCATAGCTCCCACTTAATTTTATGCAAATTGCATATCTACTCACTATTTTGAACAACTTCAAGATCCTTTGATCAAATATCAAATTTGGAGATTTACTATGAGATACTAGTACTTTTACTAGTTTTAAATCCACTGGATATTAAGCACACATGAATCAAATTCATTTGAATTCGTCCAATACTTGACAAATTGTGCTTTTTTCATTCACCCCCTTTTCCACTATGGCTTTGCAGTCATTTGGGAAAATCCAAGTAACACCTTTTACTTGTGAGATTCAGTAACTAATTGCTTTCTAATCTCAAGGGAATTTTGCTTTGGGATTTCTCATAATTTTAGTTTACCATTATTTCCTTAGTAGTTCGTAGGTATGTCATAT
Source organism: Avena insularis (assembly GCA_023614405.1). Classification (NCBI taxonomy): domain Eukaryota; kingdom Viridiplantae; phylum Streptophyta; class Magnoliopsida; order Poales; family Poaceae; genus Avena; species Avena insularis. The sequence goes on from CM042694.1 coordinate 575,371,780, forward strand.
TCCAAGAATCATGACAAATGATTCAAAAATGTCTCCATACAAGATATGGTTTACATTTTGAATCCTACTTCATGTAGTGAAAACACTAGTGGGGAAAACACAATGATGATTATCATTGATTATTTCCTTTTTGAAGAGAATCGTTCATTAACGTTTTTCGTTGCGCTTCTCAAAACTCTGATGCAGGGTTTTGAATCCTCATCATGTTTTTCACTATCTTCCAATTGCTCCATAATCGAGAAATATCACTAAAAGTGAACTTTCTCAAAAATGTACCAAAATCCAAGCAATACTAATTTTGCTTCTCTTTTGGTTTCAGCTATGGATTTCGTATTCAAAGTTTCCAATGAATACTCTACAAGGACTTATTCGCTATTGTTTTGGTTATATTGAATAACCCCAAAACTTTTACGATGATCCATACTAGATATGGAGCCACTTTCACGAATTCAAATGGTTCACTATATATTCTAATTGAGTGCTAACTATTTATTAACTAATGGTCTCTACATCTACACTACAACAATTTATTGAAGGAAATATGCCCTGAGAGGCAATAATAAAGTTGTTATTATGTATTCCTTATATATGATAGATGTTTATTTTACATGCTAGAATTGTATTGATCGGAAATATCAATACATGTGTGTTTAATAAACAAAAAGGGTTCCTAGTTATGCCTCTCTTATAGACTAGCTTGTTGATTAATAAGATGATCAAGGTTTCCTGATCATGGACATTGGATGTTGTTAATAACAAGGTCACACCATTGGTGGAATGATGTGATGAACATTCATCCGAAGTATAGCATTACGATCAAGTCATTATGTTTATATTGCTATAACATCATACAAAGTAATCTTTATCCTTAGACCATGAGATCATGTTAATTGCTAACACCGGAAGAGTATCTTGATAACATCAAACGTCACACCGTAACAGGGTGACTATAAAGATGGGTTCAGTACTACGAAGGTGTTATGTTGAGGCTCATGGATCAAGAGTGGAATTTGTCAATCCCGATGACGGATAGATATACTCTGGGCCCTCTCGGTGATATCACATTGAGATAGCTTGCAAGCAAGTGATGTGATCACTAGAATGTTATATCACGGGAACGAGAAAAGAGTGCATGTCGGTAACGAGATCAAACTAGGTATGGAGATACCGATGATTGAATCTCAGACATGTAATATATCGCGAGATAAAGGGATTTAGTTACAAGCGTTAAAGGTTCTCATGATCACAGAAGTCATCGTTAAATGTGTAGGAGTCAGTACGGATCTCTAGGTCCCACTGCTGATTATTGATCGGAGAAGGGTCTCGATCATGTCTGCATTATTCGCGAACCATAGGGTGACACACTTAAGAGTTACCGGACACCATTTTGGAGCACATATGTTTCAGACGAAAGAATTGCAAAGCGCAGGAATTGTTTCAATAGAAACCGGAAATTGTTTTGGGTGAAATTGCAGAAAGTGGTTCTGCATGTGATATTGAAATATTTCAAGGGGCTATATGTGAATGTTTGTTAATTAAAGTAATTATCAACATTCTGAATAAATTTAATAAAAGAGTTTTATTAAATGAGAGAGCATTAAACTTGTAGAATTTTAATGCATTTAAAGTGGAGACTTTAAAAGGGAATGTGAAGAGGCATTTTAATGTGGAGGGGTTACCACCACATGAATGGGGGAGGTGAGGGTCACCCCCATGCGACCATGGAGAGGAGGGCACCCCTCCTCCTATAAAACCACCCATTCCTCCTTCATCCTCACACCTCCTTGTGAAGGATCTCTCTCCCCTCTAGAATTATTTCCCCATGGTCTCGGATTAGCGAGATACATGTTCGGTGGCATTTAAATGCGGAAGGAGGTGCTGCTTCCGCTGGATCGCTGGAGCGAGGAGGTGGAGGTTGTCCGGTGGCTTGAACATGTGTGCGAGTACGGATGCGCTGCTGAGTTGCGGCGCTCGGACTTCCTCACGATCTTGAGATTGGCAAGTGTATGACTACATCAACCACGAGTTCCTACTCGTTAACAAAACTCGTTGTCTTCGAGGGTAAGTTCTCGTGGGATGTATATCCACCCGTTGCTTTGTACCTAGTAGATAGATCTTGGCGTATAGTTCACACCGTAGGAATTTTTTATGTTTTCTATGCTGCGGACCCAACATTTATTTGGTGCCATCTATTCACCCATTTTGATATCTAATATCACATTGTGATGCTTTGCATTTTGACATTTCAAAACACTTTGCATTTCACAATTTATTTTATGCCAATCTTATAAAGTTGAATTTCATTACTATTGATCAAATCATAGTAATTAGATTCTCTTTTATATTTATACCCTTTGTTGATGAAACACTTTGATCAAATCAAATAGTTTCATATTCATGTTTCCTGTGGTAAACTTCTTTACACATTTAAACAATCATAATGATAATTTCCATTTCGTAAAAACACAATACGTCAAATATGTATTTACTTTCAACAATTCATTAAACACTTTGTATTCAAGTAATACACGGTGTTCAAGTTATTTTGCCAAACTTAGGCATGATTTATATGTGATAAGAAATCAAATGACTTTCACATATCATCAACATAACTATGAATTTAAACAATGGTTTTCATTCCGTAATGAATATCATTTAAGTTGGATATCTAATAGTTTACAAATGTTCATGTGTTATCAATTAGTTTCAAAAACAAGGATAACTCACATATAATCAAACAAGATATGAACACAAATAGAAATCATTCATAAAAGTAGAACAACTGTTTGTTACAAACTGATATGAATAACCGTCTCACAAAGTGTGGGACACACTAAAGAAGTTCATAATATTTTGATTACAATAACTATCCAAAACATAAACTAAGTGATAAATGTCGAGGGAGAGTGTCGTTGGCCATCATCATCATGCTCGCCATCAACACGCAACGTCACCTCCTTTCCAGCAAGCACCTCTCATGCAGAAGGACCTGTTTTCAGCAAAACAGAACAAGTATCAAATATACTTAACACTGCAAATGTGTTTGCAATATTATAACATTTATAAAATTGTATATCAAATATATACCTTTGTCATTGATGACCTCAGCGACATTTGGTTCAACCAACACATTCCTGAGATGTGTTATCAACCGGTGGAACTCCATTGGTTCCGCGTCACCTCTCATAATGCAAGTCCTGACTTGTGCTTGGTAGCTTGGTGGCAGCAACCACATCACAACGCCATTTGCAAAAGAGCCCATCATCCAGCTATCCAGGAAATATGCAGGCCTCATGTACACATCATGCATGTGCTCCAAGTGGTCATTGAGTGATGAGTTCTCCTCCATCTTAATGGAGAGGAAATCTCCCATCAGCTCATGCTCCCATACGCGTGCTTGTTCCACGAAATGTGTCCTAAGCTGTAGCATCACCGTACGAGGGTTGACATCACCCACAAAAGGAAACAGCTCGTCCACCATTCTGAAACGCATTGTAACTGAAATGAAGGAGGCCATCTCCCGACGGAGATAGCGGTCTTCCCGCTGCTCTAGGGTCTCTAGGTCAATGGGCTGATCCAAATCCATCCCGTCGAGTATGTAGTCAACCACGTCATTCTCGCTAAGGAGAACGTGGAGACACGGAACCCATATAGAGAAGTTTGATCCATCTAATATGAGCTTCTCTCCTTCTAACCAATCAATCGTCAACAGGAAAGGTGGCATCAGGGAGAACTTTTCTACATTTACAATTGCAAAAAGGAATTTAGACTAAGTTTACAATTAAATGAGTTAATAATAACCCCACTCAGAAACACCTATCCCCATAAGGGTTCCTAGTGATAACACGACCCCTCTCAGCCGCATCTCCCCCGATCATCATGACCATCAATGTGGGTTCAAGGGTGGACTCTAAATGTCGGTCACATCATTCATGCGACTCGTGCTCGATCTTTTGACCATCCGTGTTCAGAGGCCACGCTTCTATGGCATGCTAGGCTCGCTAACTCAACTTTAGTGTATTCGCTATGCAACATGTCTTACACCCACTGTATGCGAACGTAGATATGTCTGACACCCATGCCTGTACCATGGATCGCCTCATACCGAAGAACTTTCTTGGTGGTGCACACTAAGGGGGAACACAATCGTTGGTAATTTTAACAGGGATCATCTTATTAGGCTACCATAGAGTATCTAATACTAGCACACAATAAGACATACAAACAATAACATTGAATGTAAATGTGATGTGATATGGTCCTTCTCGTCGTGATCTCCATCCGTCGTCACCGGATTCCGGCGCCAGGGTACCGGCGCCTTAGACACTAGGGTACCGGTGTCTTTCCGGCATGGTAGTCTGTCACCTCCGTGACTATCTACTACTACGTAACATAAGGTAATCACTTTACCTTTGCCACAACCATATCACAAAGCAATGCCCCCCCTGCAAAACAAAATTAGACGCCTCTACTTTATCTTTTCATGTTTTATGTGGCTGAATGGGCTTTCGCACAAGAACCATTCTTCCCTATGAACTTTTAGCACAACGTTGATCAAGTAGTTGTCTCTACTACGCCCCTTTTGGGGCCCTCCGTTGCAAATGGCATACCAAATAATGCGAGAGAGACAGACACCCCCTAAGCCACTTTATACGGTACAAGCCGTATGTCAAGCATGGACCAGTCTCACGAATGAACGTGTAAAGTTGGTTGGGGGCCGCTTCATCAAGCATTACTGCGGTATACACAAGTACACGTGGGAGGGTAACAACTAAAAGATCAATGCCCACACGCTACATCTCGTGTGTTCTACCGTACTAGCATTACTATGCATAGATCTAGCTCTGGTACCACTGTTGGGGTTCCACGCATGAAAACAATAAATTTTACCCTACGCCCCTGAACCCCTGATGCTGCCAGGACCTATCTATTAGTAATACAGTAACGGGAGGGGCTTTTCGTGAACTTACCCTTGGAGACCGAAAAGCGTTGTCAATGCTCAGGAGAGCGTGGTTGATGTAGACAAGCCGAAGCCAACCTCAAGGTCGTGATGAATTCCTTGCGCTCATTTGGCTCCAATGACTTGAGTGCCTCAAGTGCGACACCTAGCAGGGAGTTACACATGTCCGGTGCCTGACGATGACTCCTGCTTCCCCAATCCAGCAGCAGTTGTGGAAGTAGAGCTCCTGGATCCGAATCCCGCAGCATGACAGCGCTCCGTGGTGAAGATGTCTCTCATTCGTGCAGTCCGAACTTGGGAACACAGTCACGAGAGAGAGAGAGAGAGAGAGAGAGAGAGAGAGGGAGAGAGAAAATATCAATTGGAGGTCCTCCCAAAAGTGAGAAGACCTTTATTGATTATTGGGTGTATTTATCTGGCCAAATACCCTCACTATATATAGGGGGAGGAGGGGGTACACCCTCCCTCAAAGTCTCGGGGTGGGACTAAAGGAGGAGGAGGTGGGGGGAGGCGCCGCCGGCCAGCCCCACCATGGGCCCCATGTGGGGAAGGCCCATTAGGGCCGCCGGCCAAACCCCTTGGCCCCTCCTAGGGATGCGGCCCCATCTTGGGCCCCTTCCCCTTCGGGAATTGGCAAATTAAGCCTTTTGACCTTTTAAATTGATTTTCTCTTTTATTAAATAATTATGAATAAATGATTAAATAAATATTTAACATTCATTCACATATTATTCAACCTCTATGGTTATGGAACACTTCCACCTCCACTTCGGACATCCTCCGGACTTACCGAAACCCTTCCGGTTTTCTCTCTACTATTCTTTGGCGATTCTAACGATCCTATAAACATTCTCTAAGCATCATCAAGCCCTTAAGCGTGATACCCCACGATTCGGGAACACTCCAGACATGGTCGGGACACTCCCGCACTAATGATCGACAGAGGGACCTGGATGGCCATGTGACCCTTGTGCGTTCCACGAAGATCTTTCATCATTTGAACCGGGACAGTCGTGTCGTATTCCCTTTGTCTCTCGATACTTGCGTTGCCTGAGATTTGATCAATGGCATCACCATGTCGTGTTTAATCTCGTTACCGAACAACGCTACTTGACTCGTTCTGACAAGTGATATCCCTGTGATCAAATCACACGTTGTGCAGCTATTGGACATAACCTCTCCAAGTGGGCCCTTGAGTATCTTCCCGTCACATGGACGGACAAATCCCGCTCTTGACATATATTGCCTCAACGGTTTCCTCCGAGTACCTGAACACACCTTTATAACCACTCTATTACCAAGTGGCGCTTGATGCTATCAAAGCACTCTCGAGAGACAGTGATTGATATAGCCTCATGGTCTAAGGAATAGTCTACGAGGATCCTTTTCTAATCATCGTAACTTGAAATTCGTGACATGATCGGGTCACGATGTTTAGGTTTGGTATTGGTTCATCATATCATTCTCAGAATGAGTTGACTCCATTTCCAACTGGCATAAATGTCACATGATCAGGAAACATGATCATCTGTTGACCAATGAACTAGTGACTAGAGTTTCACTGGGAACCCCTGGTTGTTTATATATCACACGTGTATTGATGTTTCCACTCAATACAGTTATAGCATGATATAAAACTTAATCATAAACTATATGAAATATGGTAATAGTCCTTATTACTATTTGTTTCTAGGGCATATTTCCAACAAAAACAACATCCCCCGTGTCTTTTTGGTGATTACATGAACCAAATCCACTACACCAAGTCCGATCATCACGTGAGTCGGTGTAGCTTCAAAGGCAAGCATCAATATGGGCATCATATCAACTATATGACTCGTGCTTAACCTTTCGGTCTGTGTTCCGAGGCCATTTCTTTACATGCTAGGCTCGCCAAGTAATAACCTTAGTACTCGCGTGTGTAAAACTGTCTTACACCCATTTTATGAAATCACAGAGTCGAGTACACCCGATCATCACGTGATGTCTCGAAACACGATCCATAGAACGGTGCATACTTAAGGAAGTCCACATTTTTATCTTGATATCTAAATGAGGGATCATCTTATAATGCTACTAAAACGCCAAACTAGCAATATAAGATGCAAACATCATATGTGTAAAGTGGAATGATATGGTCCATGCATTTGATCACCATCATGTGCATCGTGGTATGATCTCTATCATTCCTTTGTATGTAAGGCCAAGGTCTATGGAACTTACATGTTAGGGGTGTTCTAAGGGTATCAACTATACATAAACTTACAACATTACCATATCATGACACTAGCCTAGTAACAATCTAAACTAGACGCCTCTAATTTATCCATTGCAAGTTTTACGTGGCTTAGGGATTTCGGAGATAGAACCGGTCTTACCTACGAACATGGAACCACAGCGATGATAACTAAGTTATTAACAACTTGTTGTTAATTAGATATTGACTATAGTTGGAGAGACAGACACATGCTAGCCACTTATGCAAAACTAGTTGCATGTCAGTCGTGGAACCGGTCTCATGTGCAAGGACATGTAAAGTTAGTCCGGGCCGCTTCATCCCACTATGCCACCAATATCCAAAATACATGAAAGAAGCAATAACATGATCATCATCACCCACATATAAACATATGTGTACGACCCATGCAAAGAACCTACACATAGATCAAGCTCTGATATCACTGTTGGGTTCATAGCATAGAAAACAAAAAAATTCCTATGATGGGAACTATACGCCAAGATCTATCTACTAGATACAAGCAACGGGTGGATATACATCCATAGAGAACATACCCTCAAAGACAACGAAGCTTTGTTAACAAGATGGAGCTCATGGATGATGTAGTCGAATGCTTGCCAATCTCAAGATCATGTTGAAGTCCTAGCGCTGCAAATCAGCAGCGCATCCATCCTTACACACACGTTCAGGCCACCGAACAACCTCCACCACCTCGCTCCAGTGAATCAGCGGAAGCAGCAGCTCCTTCCAGACGAAATGCCACCGAGAACATGTATCTCGCTAATCTGAGACCATGGGGGAATATATCTAGAGGGGGAGAGAGATCCTTCACGAGGAGGTGTACTTTGTGAGGAGGAGAGGGGACCCTTTTATAGGGAGAGGGGGGCAGCCCCCTCCCATGGACGGAACCATGGGGAGGTGCCCCCACCTCTTCCCTCATTCATGTGGTGAACTCCACTCACATAAATCTAGCCTCCACTCAAAATTCCACTCACATGCATTAAATTTCCACCAAATTTAATGCAACTCTCATTTAATAAAAATATTTTATTTATTTTATTCAGAATTTTGTTAATTACTTTAGTTAACAAACATTCACATAAAACCCCCTGCAATATTTCAATATCACATGCAGAACCAATTTCAGCAATTTCACCCAAAACAATTCTGGTGTCCATTGAAATAATTCTAGTCCTTTGCAATTCTTTCGTTTAAAACATATTTTCTCCAAATGGTGTTTGGAACCCCTTAAGTGTGTCACCCTACGGTTCGCGAATAATGCAGACATGATCGAGACCCCTCTCAGATCAATAATCAAAAGCAGGACCTGGAGATCCATTCTAACTCCTACACATTCAACGATGACTTCTGTAATCGTGAGAACCTTTAACACTAGTAACTTAATCCCTTTGTCTCACGATATATTACATGTCCGACATTCGATCATAGGTATCCAAATACCTAGTTTGATCTTGTTACCGACATGTACTCTTTTCTCGTTCCTGTGATATAACAGTCTAGTGATCACATCACTTGCTTGCAAGCTATTCTTAATGTGATATCACCGAGAGGGCCCAGAGTATATCTATCCGTCATCGGGACGGGAAAATGTGATATCACCAAGAGGGCCCAGAGTATATCTATCCGTCATCAGGATATCACCAAGAGGGCCTAGAGTATATGTCTCCGTCATCCGTTGTAACACCCTCAGAATCGGCCCTATGCAAGTTTCAGCGATTTCCGCCAAACCCGCATAGAAACGATTCAAAGGTGCCCACCAGGCACTTTCGTGCGGGTGGAAAACGAAGTAATATCATTACACAATAGTCCACGATGGGACCCACAGAACATATATATACAACAGCGACTCAAAGAGCCAAGAATTCAGATATACAATACAAAGATCCAAATCACCTGGAAAACGATATAGCGTCCGAGTACGGACAAGATGCAAATTGAGCTAAGAGCCCTGAAGAATAACCAATGGCGTCCATAACCCTGCCCAGGCCAAGCCGGAAGGGTAACCCTGCTAACGACGTCGATCTCAAACCTGCTTAAACAAAAGGGGTGCCGACAAAGGGCAAAGGAAAAATAGAGCGGTCGATCTTGAGGCCGACGCAGCGAGACTAGAATTCGGCGGTCCTCGCCTACATAGGTATGGTGGACTGAAGCGGCAGCGCAGCATGCACTAAACAACCTTTAGAGACTCGAGATAACTGACGGCTATCAGAGAGGGATAAGAAAGACCTATTCGGAAACAACCTGATTCTACCACCAAACATACCCATCCTGGTCTTTCCCCCTCGAGACCAAACGAGGAAGTCAACCGAGGAACTCACATAGTTGGCAGTTTTATTTATTCAGTTATCGTTGCAGCAATTACTAGTCAGGTATAGATAGTCATCCTGATATAATAAGCAGTGGGCACTTTTAGTTAACCATTCCATTATAGTTGCAACACTTACTAGTCGAATCTGATGGCATGAGATATCCCAAACCCATCAGTTGTTGGTACTTTTATTTAGCCATTCCGTTGTAGTGGAGCTGATTACTAGCCATATCGGATACAAGTCAATTTATAACAGTAAACTTTAGTTATAGTTGTCTATGATCGAGAACTGTGCTCCAAGTCGTCCATAACCGCGGACACGGATTTTTGAAAAGATTTAACCTGCGGTGCACCAAAATATCCACGCACTTGACCCTTTTGCGGATCGGTTAACATACACCCATCGGTATGTCGGCGGGGCCTAAGTCATGACGTTTCCCGGACCCAAAGCAAGTACATGGGGGCCACCCACTAAGCTACCATAGCGAAGTCGGCCGGTCTCGAGACGGACTCGGGGTTTGTGTGGCCGGTATGCATTGGGAACCCGAAAGTGTGACTGGGCTTGTCGATACAGCGAAAACGGGTCACGGTCCTAAACAGTACAGGTGCAGTACCTCGCACAATTTAAATTAAGCAGTAAAGCATGGCATAAGTACAGGATAGTAATAAAGCCCCAAACTAATTGTGGCCCCCGGTACAATACTTTGAAATCAGGTACTAATCGATGGGGGTGCCCACACCCCACGTGGTTAAGCGCTCGATCTCGGAACAGGTGTCAAGAACTCGGGGTCCTACGGGACACAAGTGGACGGTTAACAACCAAATAACATCTATTGCCCACCTGTGCCTTTGCATTTACCTACTTCAATTTTTAGTTATTAGACGGTAATTATAGCCATGAACATCTCCAACATTAAACATGCGGCAATACTCCAACAACTGTGGTTCTGGACGAGACGCAACAGCACTAGAGCAAGCTACTACGACGTGCAAGTCCAACTATCTACCAAACAACAGGTAATAGGATGTGTCCAAGGCAATATAAGGCTGCAAGGGATATCACGGGTACGAAAACTAGAGCATCGCATAACACGTATAGCAATAGATCAACAGGGGGAATAAATACTATAAAAGTAAGATAGGTAGAAAGGGGGAGGTGCTCGCCTGAAAACATTGCTGAAGGTTCATCCGAAGATCGGGTCGACACTCGCATCAACTCAACGGCCTTATCCGCGAAGAACCAAAACACTAGAATAAACACCGGATGCACTATTTAATACTACGGCAAAAGATCGGGCATGATGCATGTATGATGTATGACATGGCAAGATGCGATGCAATTAGGCAATATTAAGCGGAGCCGGGGTCCCGACAATTAATTGAGTGGTTCAAGTTATTTAGAACCCCCGCAATTTAAATGTTGTATTAACAGGGCAAGATAAGTTACCGGTTCGCTACACAAATTTAAATGGAACCAGTATGAGACTAGAAATGTCCGCATATGGTCCCATATTTAATGATGAGGTGAATCGGCATAATGCCCCCAAACCACACAATATGCATGCGAGTATGAACAATTTAATATGCGACAGACGATAATGTCATATTATAAAAATAATGGGGGTCTCGGATAGGGAATCACATTAGGGTTCGGACGATCTTGGGGTTCGAGGGGTTCGGGGTCAGTCTCAGGGTTCGACGGGATAACGGCTCGACGAGATCGGTCTCGGACAACGGAAGTCGATCTTGTCGCATCCGAGAAGAAGAACTTGGTTGGCGTCGGGGTCACATCGGATCCGCCCTGGTCGGTGCCGATCTTGTCGTCACAAAGATCTTTTCGGGTCCTCGTATTGGGTCGGTCTTGACGTTCGGGAAGAAGAACTTGGCGTGCGATGTCGTCGGCATCGGTGCGGGAAGGAGGTCTTGTCGTTCCGTGTCGGTGACCTTGGCATCCGGGTTCTCGGAGAACTTGGCGTCCGGGAAGGAGTACTTGTCGCACCGGGGTCTCGGGGTCGGACGCCGGGATCGGTCTTCAGATCGGGCTGAACTTGGGATCCGTGTTAGAGGTCTTCGAATGCGTGTAGAAGTTCCTGGAGTGGCCATTCGTTCATCACCAGTCATTGCCCGATTCTGGTACTTGTCTGCATGGAGATCTTAATCATCCGCACAAACATCACAACAGAAGCATCATCACTCGACGCATCCTTTAAACCACCAGGCGACCCAACACTGATATCAACACACCACAGGTAAAACACCACGCTGCGAGATGGCAGGAGCAAGAGGTGCTGGGCACACACGGGATCCGGCGAGCACTGCCGAGCCGAGGACGGCCAGGCTTGGGGTCGGAGCATGGGAAGCGGCGACGGAGGCGGTGCCGGCACGGCTGCAAGGCGGATCGTGGTGGAGGCGAGCCGAGGCCACGGCGGCAGGGGCTGGGGAGGCGGCGACGGAGGCAGAGCTCGGGCCAGAGCCCGCTGGAGACGGCGCAGGTCGCGGGGTGGGCGGAGAAGGCCGATGGGCGGCGCTGCAAGGCACGGCACAGCCGGATGCGGGCGAGGCGAGGCGGGCGAGGCCGGCCGGAGCCGAGCACGGCGGCGGGCGACGCGGCTCTGCCCGCGGAAGGAAGAGGGGGGGTGGCGCACGCGGCCGAGAGAGGTGGGTCCGCTGCAGGGGCGGCCGCGGCGGCTACTGACGAGGTGAGAGGTAGGGGTTGGAGTGGCGGAGGACGGCGGTCCGACGGAGAGGAGGAGACCTGGGCGGCGGTCCTCGAGGTGGAGATCGACGAGAGAGGCGGGGGTAGGTGGGGAAAGAAGGGAGGAGGGGACGTGGAGGGTGGAGGGGATTGGCCGGGGGTGGCATGCGGCGCATGTGGTGGCGGCTAGGTGGTGCGTGTGTGCTGGGAGGGAGTTGGGTTAGAGTAGGTTTTAGGGTTAGCTGGTTTAGGGTAGGATTAGGGGTAGGCATTTTAGTTAGGGTTTGGGTCTAGAGATTAGGGTTAGGGATTTTCCTGTGGGGTTGTAGGCTACTGCTAACCAGGCCATTGGGCCTGGCCGGTGGTGGCCTCCCCAGAAAACATTTATTTATTTGTTTTGGTTTTAATAGACTTTTGCAAATAATTTTTAGACAAACAAAATAATCTGGAGGAGACCAGAGTTTCGTTTGAACTAGAGAGGGAATATCTAGAAAACAAAATTAGGTTTTTTAGAAAATAGTTTTAGACAAAACCATGCATGACGATGACGATGCTCAAATGCAATGTGGCATGATGACATGAGCATGCGGTCACGATGATGCAATGCACAAAACACCGCAATTTTCTAGTAGTGGTTTTTGCGGGGCGCCACAATTCGACACCACTAACAATGGATCTCGCCCTCGAGATCCGCCTCATGGTACCAGGAAGAAGGGCGGCGATCTGAATCTTCTCGCATCGTGTAGATCCTCGCGACACCACTAACAAGAGGTCGTTGTCCGTGATCGTCGAGAGAACACTCCGGGAAACAGGGCGAAGGTAGAGGTATCAACAAATAAAGCCACCTCTAGCTTCGATAGAAAGAGGGAACCGATGCATTCTCATCCTCTTCAATGTACAAAAGCAAATAGAAGGGGTAGTCAGCATGGGGGCCAATCCATCACGCACCCAAACTATTACTCCGCACAATCAGTAGATAAGCGTGCAACCATTCTCGGAATCAGACTGAAGATCTCGACAATCGAGGTTCAGAAACAAAGGAGTGATGCAGACTCTGCATCGGATCTGGCGTAGATGATGTCGTCGCGTCGGAAAACAACGGAAGGCACAAACAAGGAACAAAGAATGGTACCACAGAAGACGGATTCCTCAGATATCATGAACACCGGATGGTAGAACACCGTTATCAAAGGAGGAAGCGAAACCCTGAAGGTACGACGGAACCCAACCACGAGAAATCCTGGACTCGAAGAGAGAGAAGAGAGCGGATTCAAAACACGCAGAGGTGAGAGGAGAGCAGTAGAGGGTAAGGAGTAAAATCAGACCTAATCAGAACTATCCAACCGACTTTGCAAAAATAGTTCGACACTCTACTTCGGCCGTTAGCTAGGTTATCCTACAGGCTGGACTTGTGGGGTATCGCAACTGTTGGGCTCTGATACCACTCTGTAACACCCTCAGAATCGGCCCTATGCAAGTTTCAGCGATTTCCGCCAAACCCGCATAGAAACGATTCAAAGGTGCCCACCAGGCACTTTCGTGCGGGTGGAAAACGAAGTAATATCATTACACAATAGTCCACGATGGGACCCACAGAACATATATATACAACAGCGACTCAAAGAGCCAAGAATTCAGATATACAATACAAAGATCCAAATCACCTGGAAAACGATATAGCGTCCGAGTACGGACAAGATGCAAATTGAGCTAAGAGCCCTGAAGAATAACCAATGGCGTCCATAACCCTGCCCAGGCCAAGCCGGAAGGGTAACCCTGCTAACGATGTCGATCTCAAACCTGCTTAAACAAAAGGGGTGCCGACAAAGGGCAAAGGAAAAAGAGAGCGGTCAGTACTTAGGCCAGTACACAGCGAGACTAGAATTCGGCGGTCCTCGCCTACATACGTATGGTGGACTGAAGCGACATCGCAGCATGCACTAAACAACCTATAGAGACTCGAGATAACTGACGGCTATCAGAGAGGGATAAGAAAGACCTATTCGGAAACAACCTGATTCTACCACCAAACATACCCATCCTGTTCTTTCCCCCTCGAGACCAAACGAGGAATTCAACCGAGGAACTCACACAGTTGGCAGTTTTATTTATTCAGTTATCGTTGCAGCAATTACTAGTCAGGTATAGATAGTCATCCTGATATAATAAGCAGTGGGCACTTTTAGTTAACCATTCCATTATAGTTGCAACACTTACTAGTCAGATACAATAAGCATGAGATATCCCAAACCCATCAGTTGTTGGTACTTTTATTTAGCCATTCCGTTGTAGTGGAGCTGATTACTAGTCATATCGGATACAAGTCAATTTATAACAGTAAACTTTAGTTATAGTTGTCTATGATCGAGAACTGTGCTCCAAGTCGTCCATAACCGCGGACACGGCTTTTCGAAAAGATTTAACCCTGCAGGGGTGCACCAAAGTATCCACACGCACTTCGACCCTTTTTGCCAGATCAGTTAACATACACCCATCGGTATGTCGGCGGGGCCTAAGTCATGACGTTTCCCAGACCCAAAGCAAGTACATGGGGGCCACCCCACTAAGCTACCCGCAACAAAGTCGGCCGGTCTCCGAGACGGACTCAGGGTTTGTGTAGCCGGCTGTAAACGACTGGGAACCCGAAAGTGTGACTGGGCTTGTCGATACAGCGAAAACGGGTCACGGTCCTAAACAGTACAGGTGCAGTACCTCGCACAATTTAAATTAAGCAGTAAAGCATGGCATAAGTACAGGATAGTAATAAAGCCCCAAACTAATTGTGGCCCCCGGTACAATACTTTGAAATCAGGTACTAATCGATGGGGGTGCCCACACACCCCACCTGTGGTTAGCGCGCTCGATCTCGGAACAGGTGTCAAGAACTCGGGGTCCTACGGGACACAAGTGGACGGTTAACAACCAAATAACATCTATTGCCCACCCGTGCCTTTGCATTTACCTACTTCAATTTTTAGTTATTAGACGGTAATTATAGCCATGAACATCTCCAACATTAAACATGCGGCAATACTCCAACAACTGTGGTTCTGGACGAGACGCAACAGCACTAGAGCAAGCTACTACGACGCGCAAGTCCAACTATCTACCAAACAACAGGTAATAGGATGTGTCCAAGGCAATATAAGGCTGCAAGGGATATCACGGGTACGAAAACTAGAGCATCGCAACACAGATAGCAATAGATCAACAGGGGGAATAAATACTATAAAAGTAAGATAGGTAGAAAGGGGAGGTGCTACTTTGAAAACATTGAAGGTTCATCCGAAGATCGGGTCGACACTCGCATCAACTCAACGGCCTTATCCGCGAAGAACCAAAACACTAGAATAAACACCGGATGCACTATTTAATACTACGGCAAAAGATCGGGCATGATGCATGTATGATGTATGACATGGCAAGATGCGATGCAATTAGGCAATATTAAGCGGAGCCGGGGTCCCGACAATTAATTGAGTGGTTCAAGTTATTTAGAACCCCTGCAATTTAAATGTTGTATTAACAGGGCAAGATAAGTTACCGGTTCGCTACACAAATTTAAATGGAACCAGTATGAGACTAGAAATGTCCGCATATGGTACCATATTTAATGATGAGGTCAATCGGCATAATGCCCCCAAACCACACAATATGCATGCGATTATGAACAATTTAATATGCGACAGACGATAATGTCATATTATAAAAATAATGGGGGTCTCGGATAGGGAATCACATTAGGGTTCGGACGATCTTGGGGTTCGAGGGGTTCGGGGTCAGTCTCAGGGTTCGACGGGATAATGGCTCGACGAGATCGGTCTCGGACAACGTAAGTCGATCTTGTCGCATCCGAGAAGAAGAACTTGGTTGGCGTCGGGGTCACATCGGATCCGCCCTGGTCGGTGCCGATCTTGTCGTCACGAAGATCTTGTCGGGTCCTCGTATCGGGTCGGTCTTGACGTTCGGGAAGAAGAACTTGGCGTGCGACGTCGTCGGCATCGGTGCGGGAAGGAGGTCTTGTCGTTCCGTGTCGGTGACCTTGGCATCCGGGTTCTCGGCAAACTTGGCGTCCGGGAAGGAGTACTTGTCGCACCGGGGTCTCGGGGTCGGACGCCGGGATCGGTCTTCAGATCGGGCTGAACTTGGGATCCGTGTTAGAGGTCTTCGAATGCGTGTAGAAGTTCCTGGAGTGGCCATTCGTTCATCACCAGTCATTGCCCAATTCTGGTACTTGTCTGCATGGAGATCTTAATCATCCGCACAAACATCACAACAGAAGCATCATCACTCGACGCATCCTTTAACCCACCAGGCGACCCAACACTGATATCAACACACCACAGGTACAACACCACGCTGCGAGATGGCAGGAGCAAGAGGTGTTGGGCACACACGGGATCCGGCGAGCACTGTCGAGCCGAGGACGACCAGGCTTGGGGTCGGAGCATGGGAAGCGGCGACGGGTGCTAGCAGGGGAGGCCGACGAGGGGGTCACGGCTGCGGGGGCGCGCGCGGCAGGGGCGCATGGGGCAGGCCAAGGAGGTCCTTGCGGAGAGCGCAGCGCTCGCGGCGGCTCGGAGGCGAGGCCACAGGGGCGACGCGGCTCGGGACCGACGAGGTGCTCGCGGGCGGACGACCGAGGAGGCGGCGGGGCCCGACGGCGGCGCGGTGCTTCGACGGCGGCAGGGCGCAGATCGGTGGTGGAGGCGACAGGGCGGCTCGCCGGCGGTGGTTGCAGGGGCCAAGGGGAGGCGGTGACCGAGGCGAGCCGGGCGAGCCCAGCTGAGCCCAGAGACGCGGCGGTGGGCGGAGAAGGCCGATGGGCGGCGCTTCAAAACCTGGCACAGCCGGATCTGGCGGCGAGGCGAAGCCGCGGCGGCGGTCCTCGAGGTGGAGATCGACGGAGAGGCGGGGTAGGTGGGGAAGAAGGGAGGAGGGAACGTGGTCGGGTGGGCCAGGGCGGTTCGGGAGGCGCGTGGGACAAAGGCCGGTGGGGTCTGGGACGCTGGCAGGCGGTGTGGGGGTGGGATGGTGGTGGGGCCACGCTGGAGGGGCGTGGAGGGATTGGCCGGGGGTGGCATGCGGCGCATGTGGTGGCGGCTAGGTGGTGCGTGTGTGCTGGGAGGGAGTTGGGTTAGAGTAGGGTTTAGGGTAGGATTAGGGGTAGGCATTTTAGTTAGGGTTTGGGTCTAGAGATTAGGGTTAGGGATTTTCCTGTGGGGTTGTAGGCTACTGCTAACCAGGCCGTTGGGCCTGGCCGGTGGTGGCCTCCCCAGAAAACATTTATTTATTTGTTTTGGTTTTAATAGACTTTTGCAAATAATTTTTAGACAAACAAAATAATCTGGAGGAGACCAGAGTTTCGTTTGAACTAGAGAGGGAATATCTAGAAAACAAAATTAGGTTTTTTAGAAAATAGTTTTAGACAAAACCATGCATGATGATGACGATGCTCAAATGCAATGTGGCATGATGACATGAGCATGCGGTCACGATGATGCAATGCACAAAACACCGCGATTTTCTAGTAGTGGTTTTTGCGGGGCGCCACATCCGTCATCTTGATCCATGAGCCTCTACATAACACCTTCGTAGAACTGAACCCACCTTTATAGTTACCCTTTTACGGTGTGACGTTTGATGTTATCAAGATACTCTTCCGGTGTTAGTGATTAACATGATCTCATGGTCTAAGGACTAGGATTACTTCGTATGATGTTATAGCAATATAAACATAATGACTTTGATTGTAATGCTATACTTAGGATGAATGTTCATCACATCATTTCACAAATGTTGTGACCTCGTTATTAACGACATCCAGTGTCCATGATCAGGAAACTTTGATCATCTTGTTAATCAACAAGCTAGTTTAGAAAGAGGCATAACTAGGAACTTTCTATTTGTTTATTAAACATACATGTATTAATGTTTCTGTATTAATACAATTATAGCATGCAAAATAAACATCTATCATATACTTGGACTATACGTAATAAATTTTTTATTATTGCCTCTCAGGGCATATTCCCTTCAAGTTTCAGTTTTTGCATTGATAAAAAGAAAACCCAAAAATATTAGACTAGCTTTTATCTTGATTTGTGCAAATTTATCTTGGCTCTCGTTGATTTTTCTGCAAGTTACTCACTTCTAGTGATTGAGCTATGGAGACGAATGCAAAGAGTTGGCTCAAGTAGGAGATGAGAAAGCTAGAGGAGGTACCACATTCCTATTTTTCTTCTTCATGTAAGCTTATTCATGAACATTTTATGTCTGTTCGGTTGCACTTGAGTTCGACTCCGCGCCTAACTCGTTATCTTTTAGGACTTGAGTTCAAAGGTTTTTGTCACTACTTAGGTTAAGACTTACGACAATTAATATCAGCTTAAAAAACTCCTTAGATTAAAAAACCAAACTTTTAAGAATAAAAGAAAGTGTTTTTCGACAACTATGGTGCCATGTTTTTGTCTTAAGGGCTTAGTCTTAGTAGTACTCAACCCCACATATTGATCGTTGACTTGATGATACCTTTTGAAAAATAATTGTTTGTTTGATGGCATGAGTGGCATACATGTCACTATTTGGGCGAAGTTATTGGTATTCTCAAAGCTTGTGTAAGCTTTTACAAAAGAAACATTCGATGATCCTTGAAAAAGGAATAAATTTTTTACCCACAAGATATGAGCTGAAAATATTCAATACTTTTCAGACCTTTGGCATCACCTCACCACCTAAATTGAATAATTAGAGTTCTTGAAAGACAAGGAAAAGAAGAGGTATTTGATAGCCAATATCGAAGTGGGTATTAATGAAAAAGCTCTAAGTTTATCCTTCTTTTGACATCTACTTGTGCACCCTTAATTTTGACTCAAGCGACCTCGCTTAAAACATTTTCATTCTCATAATGAGAGAGGCAATGAAAAAATTGATTTGCAAGCCTAGCCAATTTTTTAACAATCTCATTTAAATTGTAAGAACTATTAGCTAGCGAGTTACTTGTGTTTATGAATTGAACTTAAGTGCAATTGTTCAGATATATTATGCTCATGTTCAAGGTTGCAGGATTTGAGACAATGGAATATGATACAACCTCGAACTTGCAAGTTATTTGTCTTGATTCAATTCCTTGCTATTACTCATTATAGCTTTGTCACTCAAGGGCGAGTAACTTCTAAGCTTGGGGAAGTTAATAGCTCCAAATTTCATCACTTTTTTATCATTGATTTTCTTCTTGTTTATTGCCGGATTTCACTGAAGATTATCCTTTCTACTAACGTCAACATCGCAATTAGAGAATCCTTGGTTTCTTGTGATGGTTTTCAGGAAATGAACATTTATAGAAGATCTAATATCATTTATGGGCTAATTACACCTAAAGAAGCAAATCCCCAATTGGAGCCCCTTCCATTGGAGGCATCCAGAATGCTTAACGACCAGCGGTACGGTCGGGATGCGCCCGTGTTGTCTGCTTGTACTAGATGCCGCCAACACTATTATATTAATACAAGTAACTTTCATCAAGGGGAGGCAACAGAAAGGACGACGGAAAAGAAAACACAGTTGCTGCAAACTCGTCTAGAGGTGGTTAGACCAGATCTATTAGAGGAGAAGAACTTCCCCTCGTTCCTCGACGATTTTAAACTCCTCAACCACACACTCCACCATCATCCCCATCGTTACTTAGAGAGAGAGATTGGCAATTGTAAGATTATGGTTTGATACTTTGATCTACCTTTGGTTTGTATTTGATTTGATCTTCAATCGCTATTGTGGTTTGCTACAATAACTTTGAGATGATTCCTATTTGCAATAAATTGTGCTTTTGATTTGTCTTCCTCTCATGTCTGAGTAAGTCCCCATAGACGTGGGAGATGTAGGGGATTGGTGAGATGTGTTGTGCCTCCTTTAAATCCATCCATTTGTGATTGTTGTAGTGTTTATTAAATAGTGAGAATGATTATCTATGTTCGCCTAATGCATGTTATCTAATTTAAGGGCCGAGGTAACATGATCCAAAGATCTCATAGGTATGAGCTTGTATGCTAGCGAGTCAACGACCCCCGAGTGACATGGCCGATATCAATGAGGAGCTAGCACTACTCAAGGACAACAAGTAACCATCGATATTAAAGTCTTGATCTGGTCGCAAAACCTTAATTAATGTGCTAACCATTGCCATGTTAACAGGCAGACGGTTCATTGGGGCTAGGAAGAATTGGCCATGAGGACTCCTAGTCAGTATATGGGTTGCTTGCATACTCACTTACGAATAAGAAATATCACTATTACTTATTCCACTATTATGCATTTGGCACTTTCACTATCACCATGAACTATTTATCTCCGTGCCTAACTTCTCATCTCTAGGACCTTTAAACACCTTTCACATCTTTACATTTATGCAATTTAATCCTTATTTATTTCCTAAGAAAGTTTCCTCTATCTTTTACTCACCACTTTACACCGTCAGCTTTTGCAGTCAATTGACTCAAGACCAGTGACACCTTGAGTGCGGCAGAAACGCCGCATAGAAACACTTACCTAGGGTCCTTATCGGGATCAGTATAAAAACTAGAATTAATAATTCCGTGAAAACATTCTCTGACAAACCTGTGCACTTGCAGGCCATCAGCTGTGCTCCCACTAACTCCTCAACTGAGAAACTCTTTCTCAAGGAAGACACCATTCCGAGCAACAAACACTTTGCTCTCTTCATGGTTGTAGAAGTAGTAACCCAAGGTTTCCCTCGGATACCCCACGAAAATACACTTACCTGACTTGGCTGTGAGATTTTCTGACTAAAGTCGCTTGACAAAAGCTTCACAAACCCAAATCTTAAGAAAAGATAGACTCAGCTTATTGCCTGTCCACATCTCATACGGTGTCTTTTCTACCAACTTTGATGGTACTCTGTTTAGTGTGAATGCTATAGTTTCTAGACAATAACCCCAAAATGATAAAGGCATATCCATCCGACTTATCGTTGATCATACCATGTCTAACAAGGTCCGATTCCTCCTTTCTGACACATCGTTTCTTTGCGCATTCCTGGCGGAGTGAGCAGGGGAACTATTCCACAACTCTTCAGATGGTCATCAAACTCATGACTCATGTACTCAACTCCTTGGTCCGACCAAGTAATTGTGGAGCCAATTCAGGCGATAGTAGCCGTAACGACCACTGGTACGAGCAGGGCCCGCTCGTACCATGTGGCGGCAGCTCCATCTCGTCAAACCCTACAACTTTCATGAAGACGATGACACGTCGTAAATGTATCTATAATTTTTGATGCTCCATGCTTGTTTTATATCAACTTTCTTATGTTTTATTCACACTTTGAGGGATTTTTATACATTTTTTGGAACTAACCTATTGACAAGATGCCATAGTGCCAATTGCTTGTTTTCTGCTGTTTTTGGTTTCAGAAAAGCTAGTAAGGAAATATTCTCGGAATTGGATGGGACAAAAGCCAAAGTCAATATTTTACCCGAAGCAACACGGAGTCCAAAGGGGAGATGAAGTGGCGCACCAGGATGGCCACACCTGGTGGCCACGGCCAGGGGTGCACCACCAAGTGGTGTGGGCCCCCTGCAGCTCCACCGACCTTTCCCCTTCGCCTATAAAAGTACCCAGGACAAAAACCCTAGGGACCCAATCAAAATTCCACGAAAGAGTTTGTAGCCACCGCCATCTCCATCTGTAGATCGGGGGATCCGAAGCTCTTCCGGGCACCCAGCCGGAGGGGAGTGATCACCCTGGAGGCCTTCTTCATCACCATGCTAGCCTCCAGAGTGATGCGTGAGTAGTTCACCCTTGGACTATGGGTCCATACAATATCTAGATGGTTGGTTCTCCTCCTTTGTGATATCATGTTTAGATCTTGTGCGCTCCTTTCATGATCAAGATCATCTATTTGTAATCCTACATGTTGTAATCCTACATGTTGTGTTTGCGGGGATCTGATGGATATTGAGATACTATGTTAGATTGATTATTGATTATATCATGTCTATGTTATTTGTGATCTTGCATGCTCTCCGTTGTTAGTAGCTATCTTGGCCAAGTAGATGCTTGCAACTCCAAGAGGGAGTATTTATGCTCGGAAGTAGGTTCATGCCTCTAGTAATCTGGGGAAGTGACAGAAATCTCTAAGGTTGTAGATGTGCTGTTGATACTAGGGAGAAAATAACAATCCTTTGTCCATGGGGCAATCGTATTGTTTACTTTACACACTTTGCTTAATGCAATTATCTGTTGCTTGCAATTTAATACTGGAAGGGGTTTGGATGATAACCTAAAGGTGGATTATTAGTCATAGATGCAGTTAGATTACGGTCTATGTATTATGTTGTAATGCCCAATCAAATCTCATAGGATTCAAGATGTCTAGTATATGCATTGTTATGCTTTCTCAATCTGTCAATTGCCCTACTATAATTTGTTCACCCAACATGCTATTTATCTTAAGGACAAACACCTCTAGTGAACTATGGACCCTAGTCCATTCCTTTATCATTGATATACCATCTACTGTTTACCGTTTACTGTTTACTTTCTACAAGAAATTACTATCTTCCACACTATATGTTTAATCCTTTGTTTTCAGCAAAACCAATGAGATTGACAACCTCATTGTAAGTTGGGGCAAAGTTGTGTGGTTCTGTTTTGCAGGATTCCAAGTTGTTAGCAACACCTTGGAGTTGTTTCCTTACTCCTACTGGTTCGATAACCCTGGTTTCATAACTAAGGCAAAACTTGCTAGTGTGCTCATCATACCTTCCTCTTGGGGTTCCCAACGAGCTCTACATATTTTGAGCCCTCAAGCACTTTTTATGGTGTTGTTGCCGGGGAGTTAAGGACAACTTCAATCTCTTCCTCCTCGTCAATCACTTTTCAGGGAGAAAGAAAATTCTTGCAAGGGGAGTCTCTCACAACAAATCTCTTTACTTTGTTTTTGTTTTGCTTAGTTTATTTTGCTTTGTGTGCTTGTTTCTTTTTTTAACAAAAACACACAAAAATAGTTGTATTGGTTTGCTTCTTTTATCAAAAACACAAAAAAAATTAGTTCCTATTTCAGTTTCTATTTCTGTTGGCTTGCTTTAATCTTAAAAAAAATGACTACTCTTGAAAACACTAAGTTGTTTGACTTCACTAGCATAAACAACAATGATTTTGTGTGCACACCCATTGCTCCACCTGTTCATGAAGCTGCTTTCTTTGAAATTAAACCTGCTTTGCTCAATCTTGTTATGAAAGCACAATTCTCTAGTGCTGGTACTGATGATGCTGCTGCTCACCTTAATAACTTTGTTGAACTTTGTGAGATGCAAAAAACATAGGGATATAGATGGAGATATTATTAAGCTTAAATTGTTTCCTTTCTCTTTGAGAGGAAAAGCTAAAGAATGGTTGCTATCCCTACCTAGAAATAGTATCAATTCTTGGATTAAATGCAAAGATTCTTTCATTGGAAAATATTATCCTCCTGCTAAGATTATATCTATGAGAAGTGAAATAATGAAATTTAAACAATTTGATAATGAACATGTTGCTCAAGCTTGGGAAAGAATGAAATCTTTGGTAAAGAATTTCCCCACTCATGGACTGACTGCTTGGATGATTATCCAAATTTTTTATGCAGGACTGAATTATTCTTCAAGAAATATGTTGGATTCTGCTGCTGGAGGCACCTTTATGACCATTACTTTGGGTTCTGCAAACAAAGCTCCTTGATAATATGATGGTTAACTATTTTGAATGGCACACTAAGAGAGCTCCACAAGGTAAGAAGGTAAATTTTGTTGAATAAACCTCCTCCTTGAGTGATAAAATTGATGTTATTATGTCTATGCTTGTTAATGGAAAAGCTCATATTGATCCAAATCATGTTCCCTTAGCCTCTTTGGTTGATCAATAAGAGCAAGTTGATGTGAACTTCATTAGAAATAATAATTTTAGCAACAATGCCTATAGGAATAATTTTGGTACTAATAATTATAGGCCATATTCTCCCAATAATGGTAATTCTTATGGAAATTCCTATAACAACAATAGAAGTGCACCCTCTGAACTTGAAGTCATGCTTAAGGATTTTATTAGTAAACAAACTGCTTTCAATAAGACTGTTGAGGAAAAACTTTCGAATGCTGAAAAAAAATCATCTTTGTCTGAAGCAAAATCCTCTTTGATTAATAAAATGGTCGCAAAACCTGAAACTATGGAAAACCCCTTTGCTGCTACTAATGCCATACAAGTTAGAATTGATGAAAATGTTAGACTGTTAGCTGAGTTGCATGCTAAGTGGGAAAGAGAAGATGAAATTGCTAGAAATAGTAGCATTTGTACTATTACCACCACTAATGTTGATGCTAGAAAACCACATGAAGTCCCCATTCCTTTTGCAACAATGCCTAAAACCAATGGAACCTTTTCCAATAAAATGCTGAAATTCTTCGAAATATGGGAAACAATAGTTCTACTACCTTGGATGGTAATTTTGATTTTGATCTTGATGGCTGCAGTATTTCTGAAGTAATTATGTTCCTACAAAAGCTTGCTAGAAGTCCTAATGCTAGTGCTATGAACATGGCCTTTACAAAACACATTACAGATGCTCTCATAAAAATTAAAGAAGAAAAATTGAAACATAAAGCTTCTATTCCTAGGAAATTAGAAGATGGATGGGAACCCATCATTAATATGAAAGTAAACGATTTTGATCTCAAACCTTTATGTGATCTTGGTACTAGTGTCTCTATTATGCCTAGAAAGATTTATGAAATGCTTGATTTGCCACCATTGGAAGATTATTATTTAGATGTCCAACTTTATGATAATGCTAAAAAGAAACTCATGGGGAGTATCAATGATGTTCTTATTATGGTTAACAATACCCGTGTCCCCGTTGATTTCTATGTTTTGGATGTTGAATGCAATCCTTCTTCTCCTATTATTTTGGGAAGACCTTTTCTTAGAACTGTTGGTGCCATTATTGATGTGAAGGAATGCACCATTAAATATCAATTCCCACTCAATAAAGGTATAGAACACTTCCCTAAGAAGAGAGAGAAGATACCTTTTTCCTCTCCTATTAAAGCAAAATTTTATCTTAATGCTTCTTCATTTGAAAATACTTGAATCGTGCTTCCTATGCCTAGTTGAAAGGCGTTAAAGAAAAACACTATTGGGAGATATCCCAAATTATTTTTACTTTCAGTAAGTTTTTCTTTTGTTGAGTCCTGGAAGTTATTGCTTCAGTAATAACCTCTCTTTATCCTTTTTGTGTGGTTTTTGTGCCAAGAATAACCTCTAATGAGAGAGAAGTAAGGCCCAGTTCTTTTGGCGGCTTCTCCAGAAGCCCCTTTCCCTGACTTCACTGGAAGCTTCAAAAAATTTAGAAGGCTTCCAAAGTGGTTAAGGCTAAACTAACTTGGAAGCCTCACAAAATTTTGGAACCAGCTTCCCCAGGAAGCTGGGGGTAGGGAGGCTTCTCGGAGAAGCCGCCAAAAGAACTGGGCCTAAGACTTGGGAAAGTTGCTGTCCCGAATCAGATTTTTTGTGCTTCACTTTAAAACATCGTGAAAAATCCCTGTATGTCAGATTGAGCTGTAATTTTCTATGCAATATGCCCCAGGTTTTTATCCAACTTTCGTTAGTTTATCACTTTTATATTTGAGCAATAGAAGGTCTTCAAAAAAATAGAGTTTTTACCTGCTAGTCTGTTTTGACAGATTGCTGCCATTATTTGCATTTGCCTCTTAACCTCTTTCTATTTGAGTTCTCTTTGATCACTTGAGCTTTTAGAAGGAATTGCTACAGTAGCTTGTGTTTTAATGGAAGTTTTACTTGTGTTGAAACTAAACCCAAAGACTTATTATCTTGAATACACTAATGTTGCTAATGAAGATTGTGTGAAGTTTTGTATGAAGGAAATTTTCAAGTGTAGGGAAGAATAATGTGATGAGATGAAGTATGGACAAAATCTCAAGCTTGGGGATGCTACCCGTTTCACCCCAAGAAATATTCAAGAAGTACAAGAGTCAAAGCTTGGGGATGCCCAAGGCATCCCCTTCTTCATCAATAAAAATCTCAGGTTTTCTTCCAAAACACTTCATTTTATTGTTTCATGCACAATTGTGTTCTTCTTGGAGCGTCATTGTTTTTTTGTTTTATTTTGTTTGGTTTGCTTAAATAAATTGGTTGGACCCCCGCATTTATATGTGGTTTCAAATAAGTTGATTGGTGTTGGAAAAGAGTAGGAAGCTTCATGCTTATAAGTGGTACAAAAGGAGCTTGTTTTGACTGTGGCCTAGACTCTATCATGTCATGTTTGATATTTCTTTGACCTTATGCTTACTGATTATTGTTGTAGCATGACTTGTTCCAAACAATTGAGATTGCTTAATGTGCCTTGAAAGGATCATGCGTTGTTTTAGCATACAAAAGCATTATATTGTGGTATTCTCCTTTCATGCTTTGTTTGAGTTGACTTGGCACATGCTTACACCATGTTAAGACAATGAACCAGTCACCTTAGCCTCTATGATCATTTAGTTTTTGACTTGTAATATCACTTTATGCTTTAATTAATAATGTTTTGTCGCTTTGCATGATTATGGCCATTATTGCTCTCTTAGTTGGTCGCTACCAGTCTTTTGCTAGCCTCCACATGTACCAAGTATGAGTTCCACTCATGCATCCAACCTTGAGAAAACCAAGTTATTCCAAAGAGCCACTATAAATCCATATGCATGGTGTGTTACACCATTCCAAGTATATTCATGTTTTTATCTACCTTCCAAATTAAACTTGTTATGTGAAAATTAGTGATTAAAGCTCTCATAAACTTGATGGCACACTTTATTTTCTTGCACTTAATAAACTTGAACCATTGTGTCCATATATGTTGCTTATATGCTTGCACTTTATAAGTTGTGAATTAGCAGAACCATGATACCATGGGGAATGCTTTCAACATTGCACTTATTATTCTTCAACCTTTTAATTCTATTTAAATACATCTCATTTAATCAAAACCCCATTCTTATTTCAACACTTAGAGTCAATTCACTCGAAGACCTGTGACAACTTCGGATGTGACAAAGACTTCACTCATAAACACTTACCTTTGGGCTCCCTGTGGGATCGATATCTATACTTAGAAACTATCTACAAACGATATGTGAACTTGCCGACATCAGGCTATTTTCTGGCGCCGTTGTCGGGGAGCTAAGTGTTTGTCTTTTGACATTTAAGGTGTTGCTACTACAAAATGTTCTCCCTAGGAGACAAAGGGTCTACACGCTCTGGTAGGACCTATCTACCGGATTATATTGAGCGCGTGCCTCCTCAAAGGTGTGAAGAAATTATTGAAAAACTTTTAAGATTGAATAAAGTTGAAGTTGAAAACCTGAGTGATATTATGGAAATCATGTCTATTTACAGGACAACTCCTATGAAACCTGAGAAAACTCTCAGAATATAGTGCTCCAAGTTCTGAATTTGTTAAACAACCAATAGAATTCCCTAATCCTGGAGTTAGAGAATATCAATTTGATGGTGGAATTATTAAAATTTTGTAGGAAAAAGCTTTCAGTGGAAGGGAAGAAGAAGACCTAGGAAGACATATTAGAGAGTTCGATGATGTGATAACATTGCTTGGACCAAAAGGTTTGCCAAGAGACTTCTCTCGTCTAAAATTATTTCGTTGGTATCTTAAGGTAAGGCTCTAGACTGGTTATATTCTCTCCCTCGCCATTACATTAAATGTTGGGAACACTTCATTATTAAATTCACAAACAGGTTTAATCCTTTAAAAAAGGTAACTGAACTAAGAAATAATATAGGCAACTTTAGACAGAACATGGGATAAGACTACCCACAAGCCTGGGATAGATTCTTTGGAATGATCAATAGCATTCCTACTCATGGCTATTCTGAATCAACTATTGCCATTTATTTACCATGGTCTTAATACTCAATGTAGAGAGTTACTTGACTTCTCAGCAGGAGGATCGATAAATACTTTAACTATTAAAGAATGTTTGGGATTTATGTCTACTAGGGCTACGAATGATTCTTTATATAATCCTGATTTTGCCACTAAGCTAGAAAAAGGGATACTTCGGATAAGTCCTGATCTTATGCCTGAAGTACGAAAAACATTGAAAGAAAAAGGTATAGCTTCTGAACTTGTTAAGGAAAACAAAGTAGATTTGTTACAAGTTTTAACAAAGGAAAATAAAGTTTTTTAAGAATTAAAACATCAACAAGCAAAATCCCATATTACTTGCATAAGGACTTTCAAAAAGACAAAAAGATTTTGGCGGAACTCACGAAAAATTATGATGCGATTGGCCAAGAAATAAAATTATTTCACAAGTATCTTAGTATGATTGAAACCCAGTGTGAACAAATAGCATATGGTTATCAATTTTTTCTTTGAGATGCTAAAGATATTCCTGTTTCTACTAATGTTGTCACAAGAAGAGGTGCAGTTGTTACAGGACCATTAGGACCACCATAATATGAAGCTAAAAAAGAGCGAAAGGAAAAAGCCTTGCTCGAACCAAGCCAAGAAGACAATACATTGGTGGATCCTCAAGATGAAACTGCTCAAGAAACACAAGATCAAACCAAGGAGGACCAAAATGATGCACAAGATGACCATTATGACTCTGATGCAGAGACGGTTGATCCAAGAGAAGAAAAAGAGATAAGCAATGAAGATGAAGTTGTTGTAGTAGAAAAGAAGAAAAGCAATAAGCAACAACAAAAGAAAACAACAAAAGAGCCTGACCCCCCACAAAAGGTAAAAGACAAGAATAAGTCAGGTGAGAAAAAGCTTCCTTACCCAGATCGAAAAAATAAAGCACCAGATCAGGTAATTTATAATTCTTTTACAAAGGCACTTAGTGACCTTCGTCTAGAAATTCCGTTTGTGGATGCAATAAAAGTTCCTACCTATTCTAAATTCCTCCATGATATTCTTAGTACAAGGAAATAATTGAAACTGTTGCCATGGTAACTAGTTATCCTGCTAATGGAAGTTGTTGCCTACGTCTGGAGA
Organism: Avena insularis; assembly: GCA_023614405.1. Taxonomy (NCBI): domain Eukaryota; kingdom Viridiplantae; phylum Streptophyta; class Magnoliopsida; order Poales; family Poaceae; genus Avena; species Avena insularis. The sequence goes on from CM042694.1 coordinate 575,401,074, forward strand.
TCCCGGAATACCAACTATTTCATGCTCAATAGGTAAAACTGATATTCACAATGCCTTGTGTGATCTAGGTGAAGGAGTTAGCATAATGCCATATTCCCTCTATAAAAGGTTAGGATTAGGGGAGTATTCTCCTACTACTATCACTTTACAGATGGCTGACAACTCCACTAAACAACCCATTGGTATGATTGAGAATGTTCTACTTAGAATAGATGAGCATGTTATTCCCACTGATTTTATTATTCTTGAGATGCCTGAAGATGAAAAATTATCCATAATACTTGGAAGACCTTTCCTTAGTACTGCAGGGGCATCAGTTGATTATTCCGAGGGAAAGATAATCTTCAATGTTTATGATGCTGAAATCATCCGGATTTTCCAAAGAAGCTAGAAGCAGGAGAAAGATATATTCCACCGGCAAAACAAGTTCATGTGGTAAGTGCCTTTGATAAGGGGCAACCCAAGGTAAGAATTTGAGAATAGAGAAGAGGTTGATTTACTCAACCATTCTTAACAAAATACTTAATGGGAGTCAACACATCTCATCAATACAATAAACTAATAATAAAAAGGTCATCGCATTCCTATAACTTTTTCACAGACATTCTTGCGGAAGCGCGCCCGTGAAGATGCAGCTGTCAAAAAGTAGTAGAAACATCGATTGGATGAGTATATAATAAGAATAAAAATAAAAGTTTGAGTTTTTCATCTATAGAAGCTAAAATTTTGCTCTTAATAAGCTAATGTTGGTTGAGAGTTTCTACTATCAATTTTCTATCAAAAATAAGGTATTTCGCTAAGTTTTGGGACAAGAAGGTATTCTCAAAGAAATAGAAATTTTTTGATGACTACTGATGGTTTAACGACCAACTATACGGCGGGAATAAAAATTCTGGCCGTATAGTTCCGGTCATATAGATATCTTTGCCATCAACAATTTTTCTTTGAAGACACAGAGAATTTAACGACCAACTATACAGCGGGAATAAAAATTCTGGCCATATAGCTCTGGTCGTATAGATATCGATGCCTTCGTACAAAATCTTTTGAAAAGTACTGAGAGTTTAACGACCAATTATATGGCGGGAATAAAAATTTCGGCCGTATAACACCGGTCATATAGATATCGATGCCTCTCTTAGAAATTTATCCCAAAGGTACTAAGAGTTTAACGACCAACTATACAGTGGGAATAAAAATTCTGGCTGTACAGTTCCGGTCATATAGATATCGATGCTTGTTTTAGAAATTTATCTCGAGGGTACAGAAGGTTTAACGACCAACTATACGGCGGGATCATTGTGATCTGGCCATATAGTTGCGTTCGTATAGCTGTTTTCCATGTTAAGAAACCCTAGTTGGCGGAGCCGCCGCAACTATACGGGCGGAACAACATCACCCGCCCGTATAGTTCCGGCCGTATAGTTTGGTGCGACCACAAAATCACACGGGGGCGGCTAGGTATCTCACCCCTCCTCATTATTTCTCTCATATTTTCTCTCCAAACCTCTCAAAATCCACCTAGAACTCTTGATTCTTCATGGATTTCGTTCGTTTGAGTAGGGGAATCAATAGATCGTGCATCACGATGAACAAAATTGGTAACAACTTTCGCAAGAGAAGCGTCAATGTGGTGAGGGCTCGGGGTCCCGAGCCAAGCGCAACCCCAAGTTGGCCACGGTATCATCGAGGCGGATTCTGCCTACATGTTGGGCCGACCATAGCTTTCTGACCGTAGCGGGGTTGAAGGCGGACTTCGACCTCATGTGTAACAAGGCCGGGCTAACGGTACTTGCCTTCACAAGCCACGACACCTACGCCGAGCTTACCTACGAGTTCCTTGCCTCCTTCTATGATGACCACAGGGAGAAAGGTAATATGTGCACGGTAAGCTTCACCATGAACCAACAACACTATGAAATAAATTTTGAATAACTTTGCAATGATTTTGGCTTCCCCCATGTTGGGGAGCCAACTATTACTAATCTCTATAGCGTCACAAGCGGAGAAACTTGGGAGGCTATTTTTGTTAATGGTGGCACCAATTTCTACCAGTAGAAGATGTCCACCATTCAGAACCCAACCATATGCTACTACGCCTTGTTCCTTGCCAACACACTACTGGGAAGAGGTGACACCGGTTCCATGGCCAATGCAGACATGTCAATGATCACTAAGGCTCTCTTCCCCACTGCACCGCAAAGCCCCAATCCTGCCGCTCTGCTCATCCAGCACTTTCGCCACCAAAGCAACAAGACCAAAGGTGATATTCGCATTGGTGGATTGGTAACCCACCTTTCCCATGCATTAAATATTGCATTACCTGTTATGCAATCAGTTGACAGTTCCAAGCTTATGGACGTCAAGTATTTAACTGCTTGTGGCTTCCTTGGTGTTTACCAAGCTAACCGGAGGCTCCGAGCCTATCATTTTAGTTATCATGATAATGCACAGGGTGAGCAAGTTCAGTTGCCCTGTCCCCAAGCCTTCTCGATTATGGAGAAGGACACTTGGATCCTCACCAAGGACCAAGTGATGGAGATCATGGTTGAACTTCAGCCTAATGAGGAGGAAGATGAAGAAGGAGGACAACAGGATGACAATGAGCAGGAGCATGAGGATGAGCAGGGGGACAACCCTGCTTGGGAGGGACAATAGTAGCAGCAAGGGGGAGCATGGGACCCGTGGCCCAACCAGCCATAGTAGGGGTACAACTACGTCCCCTATCAGGAATTCTAGCAGCTCAACGAGCATGTTGGGGAGATCGACCACACTCTTCAAGGAGTGAATGAATATGTAAGTTCTTTGACTCACAACTTCAGTCACTTCATGACCCACTTCCCCAACTACTATCAGCACTATCCGAACCAGCCGCCGACTGAGGGCAACAACTGAGCCTGGCAATAGCCTAAGCTTGGGGGAGGTTTGGAAACCTCCAAGCTTAGCATTCATGTTTTTATTTCTTCTTTTGATTTATTTTATTTCTTTAAATTTGCATGTTTATTTTCAGTTTGCATCCCTAAACCAAAAATACAAAAAAAAATAGTTGTAACTTTATTTGTAAGTTTGTTTCTTTGTTTCTCTCGGAGATTGCTCAATTTCAGGTGACTTGGCAATATGGAAATACAGAGGGGGTTCAACTCAAATACGAGAACAAAGCAAGCAAGAGGAGGTATCACATTCCTTTCATCGCCCTTTCTGCAACCTTAAATTGATCCTACAATTATTTACTCACTTGCACTGGAGTCACTCCCCGCTTAGCTTGTTATCCTATAAATTCTATTCCTTTGCTAGTGTCTCCTTTTTAGCTTTGAAAGAATGAGCAATGAACTTGGTTAAAAATACTTCCTCTACTTTTACAACAAGAAAAAGCATCCGAAAGATGACTTGAGTCCATGCTTAGCCCAAAGAATTTGATTTTAGAACTACTCTATCCCATTTGAGCTTAATATAAATAGACTCGATAGTACCCTTGAATGATTTTTTCGATAAAATGGTTGCTTTGAACTAGTAGAGATTATGCCACTACTTTTTCTAATAATTCCCTAAGATATTGCTTTACGTGTGTCATTACAACTCTGTCGTGCTCCATGGGGAACTATTAACTCCGCTGACCAATGAATGATCTAAATGTGGGAAACCACTTGATTTCGGCTATTGAGTTATGTAAACATCTATAGCAGAAATGCTATGATGGGTAATTTTTTTAGTCTCCTCATGGTTTCACATTCCAAGTGAAGTTGTAGTAGTCCTCCATTATTGCTCAACAATTATTTATTAGCATGGTCACGAGTGCACAACACAGTCCCAAATAACATGTTAAAAATAGTGGCATGGTTTCTCTATGAAAAGGCTGAAGTTTTTGAAAGACAAAAGAAAGGAAATAAGGTGCTTTGAGAGTCTTGAAATTTTGACGTGGGAGTAGATGAGTTGTTCTTAAATTAAATTTTTTGGTGCCAACTTGAGTACTCTAAATAGATTAAACAAACAACAACAAAAAGTTTTCATCTCTCAACAAAGAGAGACACCAAAAAATTTGTCTCACTTTCCTAGCTAAACTTTTGACACTTGCTTGGGCATATGATTTATTTGATAGCAAGATATACGTGGTTAGGAAGTGGACTCAGTGCAATCTTGTGAATACTTGTATGATCATATTTCAGATTGCAGGGATTGTGAAGAAAAGAATTTGACACCAATTCAAACTTGTAAGTTCTTTTATTTCTAGTCTCGAATCTCCGCTATTTTTCCTTATTTCCTTGTCACTCGAGGGCGAGCAACATCTAAGCTTGGGGGAGTTGATAGCTGTGAGATTCGACACATTTTTTATGGCTTTTATTGATGGTTTTTCCCCGGATTTGATCGTTTTATAGCTTTACCTAACGCTAATACTTCAGTAGCGAAGAAAACTTGGTTTTTAATGTGTGTTTCAGGTTCTGAATGTCAACAATAGGTTTTAACTATAGAAACACAATATTCAGGCAAAAACAAGCAAGTCTCTCTTTGGAAGCACTCGAGGGGAGCATACAGAGGCTTTAACGAGCAACTATACGGCGGGAATATTTTTCTGGCCATATAGTTACAGCCGTATAGCTGTCGCCGCCTCTGTCTTGTCAAAAGGGACAACTTCCATGAAGGGACCATACACGAAAACACAACACAACAGCCGCCATACCATCCAGAAGGGAGAAAGAGGATATCCAGAGAAGAAGGGGAAGACGTTCTTCATCTCGCTCCACGATCTTCTACCTCCTAGACAATACAACCACATAGCCACTACTTGTACTTGAGAGAGAGAGGGATCTTCACCTTGCAAGACTAGGGTTTGAGATTGTTTCTTCCCATCTTGAATTGTGTTGGATATTTTTCTATTCTTATTGTGGATCTCCACAGTAATATAAAGACGAATTCCCTTTATTTAATTATATCGATGATCCGTTCTTATCTCATGTGTGAGTAAGTTCCTTAGGCGTGGGAGATGTAGGGGATTGGTGAGATGTGATGTGCCTTCATATATTTTCCATTAGTTTGTCATTGATTCTAATTACTATATTATGTGTGCTTGACTATCTATGGGATGCCTAATGCTTGTTATCCAATTAAGGGCCCAGACAACATGATGCTTTGTTCTACATAGATAGGGTCTTGTTCGCTAGCAGACCGGCGACCCTCGAGTGACACGGGGATATCAATGGAAAACTAGTAGACTCGAGGATAACAAGGAACCACTTTGCTTATTACATTAGTCCGATCTGAGGAGCTTAATCGCTAAGCGACCTGAAGGGTCTTAATCGTCTAGTGTCTGACCATGGTTTTGGTAACAAACTAGTAGGATTATTGAAGTTGGGATGTAATCTACCAAGAGGAGTTCCAGGTAATTATGGGTTGCTCGCCTACACATATACTTATAAGATTATAATTGTTACATTTATCATTCGTCCACCTGGCACAGTCACTATCACCGTGAACTGAATCTCCCCGCGCCTTGTTTTTCATCTACAAGAAACAATAAACAACCAAGTCGTTCTTTACTTTCATGCTTTATATTTCCGAAGTTTTCATTTTAATTCTATTTAAATACATCTCATTTAATCAAAACCCCATTCTTATTTCAACACTTGAAGTCAATTCACTCGAAGACCTATGACAACTTCAGGTGTGACAGGGACTTCACTCGTAAACACTTACCCTTGGGCTCCCCGTGGGATCGATATCTATACTTGGAAACTAGCTACAAACGATATGTGCACTTGCAGACATCAACCCGTCTAGATTACCGAGTGCTTTGGCTGTAAGATTCCGACTCAAACCCACCTAGTCGGAAAGAATTGATAGCACCTCAATTTTATGAGCCCACTACCAAAAATGTCTGACTTATGATGGTGCAACACTGGTGGGGAAACCGACTAGACCTTCTTTGAGGTATTACTTTCTACCAACTATCTAATAGAGGTAAAATAGAGACATAACAATAACACAAATAAAGCAATTATAATGGGAAATGATATGGCTCTCTGCATGGCGATCTCCATCTCCACAAAGCTTTAATTCGACTCGTGCCAATTGTTTTCATGTGCCGCTTTACTCCATGTATCCGACTTGTACATCGACTTGCATGCCACCATGGTTCTCCAAATAGCTACACTAGCTAGTAAAGTAAATTACATAGAGAATCCGACACGTAGGTCATAATACAATAAAATGATAGTGCCTAGGCTCCAGCCGGCTGACAAAACCATGATTTGCAGATCACATATGAATTACACACATCACATGCACATAAGCCATACCATTCACAACATCATCCTGCAAAAAACAAGTTATGCATAGATACGATACTTACCGGCGTTGCTAAACTCACGACGACATCTAAGGCGCTACAACAGGGTGAAGCCATCGGTCCCATCTACCCCAATGGTGGGTGCGGGCAGCACCCGACGGTTTTTAGGAAAATGCAGATCTCATCTGTATTCCGAAGATAGATTTCTTAATCGGATAAAATAATTTTACCCAAATCTAATATATACTCCAATTCTATCAAACTCCTTTGATCTTCGATCACGACATCTGAATTTCTGTGTTACAGTATACCCCGATGGCGGAAACCGACCGGTAAGGGTATGTCATTCCACGACCTCGGTAGTATGATCATGGAAATCAGGTCATCCATTTCCCCGAGTACAGTTGATCCAATCAAACTCATACAAAACCAATCTATCTCATAGATCGACCACCAAAACAACAAATATATCAAGTCTAATGCGTACCACATATCACATATGCGAGATCTCGAGCCTAAAACTAGAAAGCTATCGCTCTGATACCACTATTGGGCCACGTAGAGATAAAACAAAATTTTCCTACGTGGTGATCCCAAGATCTAGCTAAGGTAGAAGGCCACGAGAATTACCACTAGACGCGCGGTTGCGGAACTGATGAAGTGCGTCAATTGATGCAATGTGGTCCTCACGATCCAATCTAATCCACGATTGTCAAAGTGCTGATCGTAGAACACCTCTGTCAGTATCCACACGTACTAGGAGGAGTGTCGGCTGTGGACTGCTAGGTCTAGTCGGCGGCTGGACTGAAATGGAGCTAGGGTTTTCAACACATGGAATGACCTAATCATGCCCCTTGGGCATCTGTGCCCCAGTATATATAGGGAGTGAAAGTGGGATCCACTCACTTGTGTCCCATTCATCAAAATGCCTATATTAATCACTACGAGTCCAACTCACTAACTCAGTCCATGTCTGATTCGGGTCCAACCCAAACCAATTTATGGTTCGGATCTAACCCAAACTTTCAACCGCTCTTAAGTGTGAGACCCGAGAGGGTCATGGTGATTCTGACATGATTCGAGTGTTACTCATGATCGATCAGTCGGTAGCGGCTCCTAGGAGAACGTGCTGACTCCCAAGTACCAAAGAGTCATGACGACGACTTGTGTTCGAGTCCCTTTTGCCTCATGATACATCTTGTCAAGCTATAGGCGAATAATCGTCATCCTTCAAATAGCCAACTCTCTTCTCAATCCGAGATAAGTGATTCATCTGACTAACTCTTAGTCGGCCGCCTCAGTTAACACTTAACTGAGTCATGCATGGCCATGCTTTCCAAATCATATCTTCCGAGAGGGCCCATAGAATATCTCTCCAGTAGGACGGGAAAAATCCTCTCTTGGTCATCCACATCACACAGCTTGATTCTCAGCTGATCCGAACTCTGTCTTTATAATAGCCCTTTGACGGAACATCATTTGTTAGAACCTAAGTCGGTGATCCACAACTCGGATTATGCAACAACCTTAGGTCTAAGGATTACACTGATTGAGACATACAAAGGACGCCTTGTTCGTTGTATCTCAATATGGGTCAACCTGACTCGCTAAAATCTTTAGCCAAATCCGTGTAAGTCAGAATAGAATCACCATGCACATGACAAGTGGAACCAAGTCATCAACCGACTTTCACATTAGTCTAAGTTATGTGTCCAGCACAACCTCAATGACCAAAGATACTTTGTATGAACAATCATGAATACATAGTTCCACAACCGAATTACATATTCAATGATACATATCAGAAGTTCATACAAGGACAATATAACAACTTTATGAATACATCAAGAATAATATCATACACTGTTACATCTAGGGCATACTCCCAACAACTATGGGGACACGCCCCACATAAGTTAAATAGCAAATAATTGAATCATAGTGCTTACTTACCATGTAGGTATAGAACGGTTCTCTTCGCAACCATAGATCCCCATAATCTAGCAAAGCGTGTTAGAGGCATCTAACTTATTTTTGCAGGAAAGTGATGTGGTATAGAAATGTGAAGTTTGCAATGTGATGCATGATATGTGTTATGTTGTAATTTCATTGGGCATGAGTTGGCCAAAGCCGTGATGATTGTCATAATATCATTGTAATAGCCATAGTTGTTTTTACTTTATTAGCTAGATTAGCAATAGTTGTAAGAGCAAGGTGTGGCGATGATGATCAAGCAACGATGAACCTCGATGCTATGCCCATGGAGCGTGTAGGAGTACATGGCACTAGAAGACGTTGATGATGGAGATCATTGGCGTGAAGTGCTATACCATATCACTATATGAATTGCATGTGATGTTAATCCTTTTATGCACTTTATTTGTTGTGGGGTAGTCGTAATAAATAGGGTGATCCCTCACACTACAAGAAAAGTTGGCTTTTACAACAGACAATTTTCGTGGTTGAAGGCCCTTTTTTCGTGGATAAAAAGTCTTCTACGACGGATGCCCATCGTGGTAAAAGCCCCGTCGCAAAAGAATCTACCATGATTTTTTTCTGACCGTGGTGGATCACACCCTTCAGCCATGAAAACTTGTTCCATCGTAGATCTGTTCGCCAGCCCCGTTGACTGCTGACATCATGTAAGATGCCATGTGGAAAACACCATTAATGCCCAGTTACCGCCGTTAACGGTCAGAGAAATCGTGGCAGAAGCCAGGCCTAGAATAGCCCTGCTAAATATTAAGTGGGCCAGCCCATGAGGAAAGCCCAATAAGAAGAAGTCTCATTATTGTTTCGTCCAGCACTGTCTGAAATGGGCCAACTAGTGCAGACACGCGGCCCGTGAACTTTTAGGCCCGACACTGTTTCAGTCTATAGAAGGCCCACCTTGGTCCAATACTGTTCGGCCCATTCTCAGCCTGGGCCAAGTCTGTCTGTTACTGTTAAGGCCTTCTGTTGGCCCGTCACTTTTCTCGCACCCATCATGGGCCGTTATAGCCCTCTACAGTTACAGCCCTTTACTGTTCTAGGCATTCACTGTTCCGGTCTTCTACTATTTAGTCTCGTAACGGGCTGAAGATTCTGGCCTGCTAAAGTTCTGCCCTTATTACTGTTTCTGGCCTATTACTGTTCTAGCCTTTCACTATTCCGGCGTTTCACTGTTCTGGCCTTTCACTGTTCTGGCCTTTTACTGTTCTATTCTTTTGCAGTCAGATTCTACATATAATGGCCTTAGTGTAGGCACATCACTGTTGATTGGTGGCCCATTAAGGACTGATAAAACATTGTGGGCCTGCTACTGTTTAAGCCTATCTAACTTAGATCCATTACCAGGATATAAACATGGATAAACAAAAAACACAAGTTCTCTAAAATGCTAAATAAATTCTGGAACTGTGGGAAAAAACTTATAACTGGAAAATTAGTAAATTATTATAGTCCTAAAAAATTCCGTAGCTCGTAAAGCATCATTGGAGTACAACACAACTGATAAACAATATAATCTCAGTTTCAAAATTGTTCCTTTTAGGGAGCTCGCGCCGCCTCACATGTAACAGCGGGATTACCATGAGACTTGTTGAGGATATTATTAAGTAGATTCTCTGTCAAAGCTTGCCTGTTTTTCAACTCAGATAACTCCTTGCTTGCTATGGTGACTACTGCATCTGTTCTGTTGGGCTTCCTATCCAACTACATCAAGTGCATCTTGGAGTGCAGCACCAAAAACTCTTTCTACTGGAATGTATGGAGCATTCGAGATCGTGTACCTACGTGAGCAGTACGCACTGTCACTGCTGCTCTGTCCAAAGAGATATACACTTGAGGTAGTTGTTTTCTTTTCTGCCTTCATATTTATATTTGCAACTAAAATAAAAAGAAACGTCATATAACATAATTACCAAGGAAAACAAAAACCAACCAATTTCAAATCAGACCTTTTGCTAAAAGGAAGAAAGCAATTAGTAACGGCAGGGCATCATACATCTCTTTCTTCTGGAATAACTGGAACAGTTGACTTCATAGAGGGATGAGATAGTGTGTAACTATCACTTCTGCCCTGTGAAATGACTGATCTACCTGCTGAAGGCTAAAACTAAGATAAAAGAATTTACAACATCATACAAAGAAACAAAACTACCATGTTCATTCTCAAAGATTTTCAAAAGATTATTTGGTCTGTTATAGCGATCTAAGAACTCAATACAAGTACCTCATGCAGACGGATGCCTCTAATAGAATAGCCAAATCATTTTAGAGAAATAGTCAAACAATCTATCAAACAGTTAGAATGTTTAAATTTTTTAATTGTCTACCCAAAGAAAAAGTGTACTATCATGTGCCACGTATTAAAATATCCGTACACATGTAGATACCAGAGTGAGATTTGAAGTGGGCGGTTCTTTATGATTCTTTCTTCCGTTGCATTTCTGGCCTTGTTATAATCACCCTAGTGCCTCCAACAAAAATAACAACTCAACTAGAGTCAATGGGATGACACCAAGGGGCTTAAATCTTAAAAAAAGGGGGGCATCCTTATAGTAGCTCTATGTAGAGTCGCAGGGTTGTTGATCTGGTTACAGGTATGTTCGTCGACGATGTCCACTGCATCAAGTAATTGGACTGGTGGTCTCCATAATTCAGTATGGTTCCTCTACATAATGGTGCATCAAATAGTGAACACAAAAAGGTTCCAGTCTCACAGATGTTAGCATGAAGTGATACAAAAGCAATAGATACTTACGAGATTATAGGGGCCATTCATTCTACGATTTCTAGTGTAAACTGCACCTGTTCATTGCATAACAACAAATGGTTAGGAATAGTGGGGTAAGCAGAAGCAAATGAAACAGACATCTTAGTGGAAGCAGTATAATGAATGTAAACGTGTACTGCATACATAGGACAAAAGCATCAAGCAAGAAATAACAATTAGTGCCATAGCCTATGCCAAGCCAGAGAGAAATTATAACCGCATCACATATGGGCACTTACTAAAGTAGATAATGGAAACAAATGTGTTAACCGTTGGCTGACTGATATTTCGCCATGACATACAAAATGGCAGTTGAATGCCTTACGGTTAAACCTGACTACAAAAAAATTATTTAGGAAGATACGGGTAACAAGTATAGTACTCGTAAGTTACTACAAAAGTAGCACCAATACAAAATACAGTTAACTGCTACATATTTATCTTACCAAACTCCAAGGAGATATGGTTACCTCGGTCGCGATGGTGTTTAGGCATGATGCGAATCCTGGGTGGTGACATCGAGGTTGTCGAGGGTGCTGTGGTTGCGGTGCTTGTGGGCAAAGGTGAAGCGGAACAAGGGTTCCTCCGAGCGCTGGACGACAGCGGCGAAGAAGCAGATTCCTGGCGGTGGGAATGTGTTTGGCACACCAGGAGAGTGGGTGGGTGAAGCAGATCTGGTGCAGTGCACGGTGACGACGGTGAATCAGATCTAAGGTGCTGAAGGTAGATCTAGGGTTTTCTGCAAGGCTAGGGCAGCTAGGGGAGAGGATTGTGTGTAGGTGTGGGTGTGGGGGGTCGGTGCTAGGGGCGGGTTATAGAGGTACTGAACAGGGAAATTACGATTGAAGCCCCAACGAACCGACTTCACTAGGGGTAGAAGGGGGATTCCAAGATGTTTGAAACATTGGAATAGCGGGAGATTTTCCCGCTCGACTAAATTCAGATTTATGTATAGTCCAAGTAGTAGTAAATTGGTAAGCCATACTCCTTGGAATCAAAGGCCGATAGGCACATCGGTGATCATCCATGGCCCATACTGCCTCAGTTCAGAAATTAAGGGCCCATTTGGCCATTTGGCATCTAAATATTGATCCTCCATGGCCCAGATTGGCTCAGTTCAGACATTAAGGACGAGTTTGGCATCAAAGTATTTTTAAATTATTTAGGAACCATTTGATTTCTGAATAAACTGAACTATTGAATACCTTTTAGTGTTTTGTTTCAACAAATAATAGGGGTTTAAACTGAAGTATTCTCCAAAACTATGTTTTTTTAAATAATTGAGAAAGAGGTGAGACCCCTTTTTGAAGAAACTGAGAAGAGAGAAAACTGAAGTATTACTTTGGTAGGCACTAAAATACTATGGCATTGATATATTTCCGTATTATATCTATTCATGAACAATGATGCGTATGAAGATGTTGTCACCAAGACAGGTAGTGAGCACGAAAATTATGATTAAATCCCCAACCAACTCGAGTGAATTTGTTTATCCATAGTCCAACTAATAATAGCAGAATGGTAGGCCGGTGGTATGGGGAACTGAGTGTAATAATAAAGCGCCCTGAGCTTTAAAAAAATAAAGTGCCCTATTGGGGATATGCTATATGGATATCCTCATTGCATGTCACCAATCCGCCTAACCCGGGTGGCCCAGTTAGACGGATCCAGAAGGGAGGCCCATGTCGGATAAAGGAAGGTTACGTAGGAGTCACCGACATAATCGGAGCCTTGGAGCACAAGACATGGAAGACTAGTTCGTGTAGGTGTAGGACTCTTTACCTTGTCCGGCAAGGACCCTTCCCTATAAACCCTAGGTCTTGGTGCCTTTATAAGCCGGCATGCGGGAGCCTTTAGGGCACAACAACAGACAACACAATAGATCGCTGCGTACAACGCGCAATACCTCGCATAGCAAACCTATCTCTGTAACTCGACGTACTGCCATTATAGTGATTTATAGCAGGAGTAGAGTTCCACCACCGTTGTGGGACTTGAACCTAGGTAAGTTGTGTTACCTCGTACCCGCCAAATCTCTACCTTACCCCACGTCTCTAAACACGCACTGTGAGGACCCCTCCATGACGTACTCGTCGGCAATACCACGACAGTTGGCGCCCACCGTGGGGCAAGAGGCGCTTCGAGCTCTATGCTGGGCGAGGTCCAATCTCTTCACGAGAAACAGCGACACCGTAGCCATCGGACGCGTTCTCTTCTTCGGCAATGTCCCGATCGTCCCCCAAACGAATTCTAGGTGTCGTCAAAGATGAACCCTACGCGCTGCTTTGTCATCCCCGTCAGAGACATCCACATCTTCATCAGCGAAACTGACTCGAGTCCTAGCTCCCAGGAAGTCAGAAAATCGTCAAGCCCCACACAGACCGCCTATGAGAAGGGCACGTTCGCGGAAGGATCTGGGCCATACCTCTCCTTGGAGTATGGTGGCTCGGATCAGGAAATTTTAAAGCCCACCCAAACCGCCCATGTGCAGGATATAAAGGTGGAAGGGCCCCGCAAATCTGCTTGGCTTCCTCGAGCGTTAGAGATGCGCAGGTCTCACTTTGTTGGCGTAGTCACCATCTTCGGTCTGGCTAGATGCGTTTAGAGGGATGGAGAACCTCCCCGTGAATACCTCGCTAGATGGATGAGTGTGAGAGGAACCCAAAGGGCGACCGCTCCGACGAGCTCGTGTACCACTTCGTGGAAGGGATCACACCTGGAATACTCCTCCGAGATACCCTCCGAAGGCGGCAAGCTGCGGGTCCTCTCACCCTCGGTGAGATGGTTACCACTGTTAACGAATATGCGGAAGCCAACGAAGAGGCTAAAACAGCGATCGCCGCCATGGTCGGAGGAGGAAACAACAACAATGGCCCACCTCCATCACCCTCAACATCCGCCATCGCCAACACCGAAGCTAACTCTGACTCCGTCCTCGACGTGTTATACGCCGACATCAATATGGATGGCGGTGGCTCAGACGCTAACTCGGAGGAATACGATGCTGTTATGAGGGAGATTGAGCAGGAGATTAAGAAGGAGGAGCGCGTCGACAAGACCAATGCTTCCCACCAGGTGCTAGTCGCCATTGGGAGCGTAATGGAAGAAGACGGACAGGAACATGGTCGTGAGAGAGTTCCGCCCAAGCCAGCAGTAACCAGAGCAGTAGCTAAAAAGGTCGCCGAGCCTCCGGCTCCGGCCAAGGTTGTGCCTCCTCTGGTTATCCGCCTGCAACCGGTGCAGGAACTCACCATAGCCCCAAGTACCGCCCAGCAATCAAACCAGCCGCCAATTGCACCATCAACGTCTGCAGCTGGTAACCCATTGGCTACCCCCGCCAACAAAGCAATCTATGGTGCACTCCTTGTTGAACCTATCATCGTCGCCCATATTCGGAGCGTTACCGAGCTTGATGAGAAATGCGTGGCAACCTTGGCGGAGGCCAAGTGCATCGTGGAGCAGGGCGCCAAGCTGGACGAAGAAATGGCTAAGGCGCAGAAATCCATCAAGGTGGCAAGAGCTATGGAGGCTGAGTACAAGCAATTGTTGTTGAAGCAAAAGGCGAAGAGGGCACCAGCTCACATCGTCGAAGATGCCGGCGTTCGGTGCAGGTTGGGTTATGAGGGCTCCAAGCCGACAAAAGCCACCCCATACATCAATTCAGAGGGGAGGCAAGTCATGCCAACTCCCGCCCTCAACATCGCTGTCGCCAAGAGCCTCCTAGAGCACGACACATTGCCAGAAGCAGTTACTCAGGTGTACGACCTCGTCGCTAAGGCATGCAAGAAACAGGAAAAGGCTACCTCGCAGAGGCTTGAGTCCAACCCGGAGCTTTGCCAATCAACCATGAACAACTGCAGAAGGTCAAAATCTCCCCATGACGAGGGATCTCGTACAGGCTCTACAGAGCAAAGATGGAGGGAGGCACGCAATAGGACTAATGCCATCCCCATATCCTCCGATCACGGACAAAAGGCTCATCCTCGCCGATCACCACCTCCACCGCCATCTTGGCGTCACGAGGAACCAGAGCCGCGCCACCGTACAAGCATGCCACCGCCAAGGCGGCCCCAGGCCGATGTCATTATACGTGACCAGGGCGAGTAGCCTCGGTATGTCGGAGAGCGCAGTGGCAATGAAGGACATAGGAGCAGGTCCCATAAGGAGCCGCCACGTCCGACAAGCAACCGCGATAGGCATGAGGAGTTGCAGGAGGGTCATAGCAAGAAGGCTAACCCACCGCCTCCACCACCACCGTCGCCACCTAGCAGCCATCATGGCGGAGGCCATGGAGGATCTCACAAACCGCGCCATAACTCCCCTCCCCATGACAGAAAAGGGAAGCAGCTAGAGCCATATGACGCACGTTCGCGGCTAGACAAGATCCAAGAAGCTTGGGAGCTCCCATACCTTGGGCCACGTTGTTTTGGGCCAGTAATATGAGCCACAACTTACCCTAAGGTCCTCCGGATAGACAAGACCATCAAACCCTACAATGGCACCGCCAGGCCGACAACGTGGTTGCAGGACTACAGCGAAGCGATTCATATTGCAGGGGGAAACCCCAATGTTGCTGTCAAGTACCTCCCACTCATGCTGACCGGCACCGCCCGGCAATGGACCGATGACCTACCGGAGAAATCAATATACAATTGATTGGACATGCATGAAGCGTTCACCAAGGATTTCGAGGGCACGTACAAACATCCATGTACTGTCAGAGACCTCCAGCGGTGTGTGCAAGAAAAGGATGAAACTTCTCATGCTTACCTCTCTCGCTGGCTGGATATGAAAAATTCCTGCATAGGGGTGCACGAATAGACCGCTATGGCCGCCTTCGTCGATGGTCTGGAAAAGGGAACTTTGTTCTACCATAAGTTGAAGCGCAAACAATACAACAATGAGCTCACCCTCAACGCAATGATCGCCATGGCCAGCGAGTTCGCCACTGCTGATGACGACGCGGGCAGATCACTGCCTGCAATAGCAATCCCTACCCAGGCCAGAAAAAACAACAATACTAACAAGCGGAAGAATCCGCCTGATGAGAAGCAAGCAGCCGACATGGTCGCCGCAACGTTCACTGGCAGAGGCGGAGGCGGATAACATGGACGTCGACGGGGGGCTAGCAGTGGCCAGCAGAGGAGTGATGCTACACCCTTAGCGCCCCGTGTTCCCCAAACGTACGAAGAATATCGTGACATGCCATGTTTCATCCATCTCGACGCCAATGGCAAGTCCACCCACACCAACCGCCGATGCAAGTTTGTCAATGATCTCAAGGAGGACCCTGAGTCAGGTTACACGTGAAATCGAAAAACAGACCTCGTAGAAAGGGCAAAGGGAAGAAGAAGGAAGAAGAGCCCAATGAGTCAAGTGATATGGACGAATACATGGAACCCAAACCTTTCAACAAGGGAGAGGATAAAGGGAAAATCCCTTCGAAAAGAAGACTCCATGTTACCACACTTTCCTTGGCACTCCCACCGTCCGAGCCTAGAAAACTCTCTAAGGATACTGATGGCCACCCTCCCTCCGGTTCCCCAGTACATCAGGTGGTCGGAAGTTCCAATTACTTGGGATAGGAAGGATCACCAGATCTTATCCCAACAGAGAACCAGTATGCCATGGTCATCAACCCTTTGATTGATGGCACAGAGTTCACCAAGTGCCTCGTGGATAGTGGAAGCAGCATCAACATCATGTACCTGGATACACTGCACAATATGAACTTTATGGAGACCCAACTAAGGAAGAACAATACCGTGTTCCATGGGGTTGTCCCTGGCCGACAAGCAAATTCCCTGGGTTGCATCACCCTTCTGGTCGCCTTTGGTGATGTCAAAAATTACCGCCAAGAGCGCATGACCTTTGAAGTGGTGCCTTTCAAGAGCGTGTACCAAGTCATCTTTGGATGCGGCATCCTCCACTCTTTCCTTGCAAGGCCGTTCTTTGTCTACAACAAGCTCAAGATACCCGGACCAAATGGAGTCATCACCATTGACGGAAGCTTCTCCAAGGCACGGGAGTGCAAGCTCAGTGAAGCCACCTTCACCGAAGTAGTCCTCTATGGTGAGGAGTTCAAGGAGATCCAGAGCCAAGTCAATGCCTCGGAGATGTCGGCTTCGAAGAAGCAGATCACTGCTGTCGAACCCGCCTTCAAGGCCGCCATCAAGACCAAGCAGGTGGAGCTTGTTGAAGGAGATTCCTCCAAGACCACCGCCATTGGCACGAACCTGGATCCCAAATAGGAAAGCGCGCCCATCGAGTTCCTCCGTGAGAATAGGGACATCTTTGCCTGGCAGCCTACCGACATGAAAGGTGTACCTAGGGAACTTGCCGAGCATAGCTTGAATATTGATCCCAATGCCAAACTGGTGAAGCAACCTCTACGACGCTTTGGTGATGAAAGACGAAGGGCTATAGGCAAAGAAATAGCCAGGTTACTTAAGGCTGGCTTTATCCGAGACGTTATTCACACCCGATGGGTGGCAAATCCTGTACTTGTCCCCAGAAAGGGAACCAATGAATTAAGAATATGCGTTGATTACACCAGCTTGAAGAAAGCATGCCCGAAGGATCCGTTTGATTTACCTCGCATTGACCAAGTCATTGACTCGATGCTTGGCTCGGAACTTCTGTGTTTTCTCGATGCCTATTCAGGATACCACCAGATCTTGATGCAAAAGTTGGACCAACTGGCCACTTTGTTCACCACACCCTGCGACACGTATTGCTACGTCATGATGCCCTTTGGGTTGAAAAACGCTGGTGCTACCTACCAGCGGATGATGCAACATTACTTACATGACCAAATAGGTCGCAACGTAGATGCTTACATGGACGACATCACGGTAATGTCAAAGAAATCAAATGATCTTATCGCTGACTTGCAAGTAACCTTCGACAATCTCCGGAAATACAACATGATGCTGAACCCCAAGAAGTGTGTCTTCGGGGTACCCTCTGGCAAACTGTTGTGCTTCATCGTTTCGCACCGAGGAATCGAGGTGAACCCGAGGAAAATCAAGGCCATCCTCGACATCAAATGCCCGACATGCTTGAAGGACATACAAAGGCTCACAGGCTATGTTGCAGCAGTAAGCTGGTTCATCAGCCGACTTGGAGAGAAGGCTATTCCACTCTACAGTTGCTCAAGAAGGCGGACAAATTCACATGGACGGATGAAGCTGATGCAGCACTACAGGAGCTGAAGAGAATACTCTCCTTCCCACCAATACTTGCAGCACCGGTGCCAAGGGAGCCTATGCTAGTTTATATGGCGGCAACCAACCAAGTAATCAGCATCGTCATCATGGTGGAGCGCAAGGAACCAACGCATGAATACGAAGTCTAGCGGCCCGTTTACTACGTAAGAGAGGTCTTGACGGAATCCAAGCAGCATTACCCGCACTACCAGAAGATAGCTTATGGAGTTTTCCTTGCTTCACATAAGCTAAGGCATTATTTCCAAGAGCACCCCATCACAGTAGTGAGTAGAGCTCCAGTATCCGACATAATCAACAACAACGACGCTACAGGAAGAGTGGCAAAGTGGGGCATTGAGCTTGCCACCTTTGAAATCACCTACAAGGGACACGACGCTATCAAATCACAAGCATTGGCGGATTTTCTTGCAGATTGGACAGAACTGCCAGAAGACACTCCTGTACTAGAGCCAGAATATTGGGTGATGCACTTTGAAGGATCAAAGCTACTCAACGGCTCGGGGGCTGGTGTATTATTACAATCACCAATGGGAGAAAAGCTGCAATATGTCCTGCAGATCCACTTCAACGCTACCAACAACATGGCGGAGTATGAGGCCCTCATTCACGGACTTCGCGTAGCCAAGTATGTTGGCATCAAGCACATAGTTTGTTGTGGAGATTCCGACTTGGTTGCCCAGCAAGTAGCTGGCACCTGGAACGCGCGGAACCCTATGATGGCGGCATATCGAGACGAAGTAGACGAAATAGCCAAGTTTTTCGATGGCTATGAAGTTAAGTATGTCAAATGGGAGGATAATGAGGCGGCAGATCTGTTGTCAAAGCTTGGATCAGCTCGTCGACCAATTCCGCCATGCGATTTCCTGGAACATTTATAGACCCCATCCATGAAAGGAGCGGACCCCGACAACCCGGATAGAGTGGATTCATTTGTTAACGCAGTAACAGTGACCTCTCCGGCTTGGACAAAATCGCTCATGGACTATCTACAAGACGGAACATTGCCCGCCGACAAAGTCGAAAGCCGGCAAATAGTACGCAGAGTAAAAGGCTACATCATAATTGACGGCCAGCTATACAAAAGAAGTACCACAGGAGTTTTCCTATGATGCGTCTCCCAGCAACAAGGTATTGACATCCTTAGAGAAATACATCTCAGAGATTGCGGGCATCACGCCGCTCCCCGGTCGTTGGTGGCTAAAGCCTTCGGACAAGGATTCTACTAGATAACTGCCAAGGCGGATGCTGACAAGTTGGTACAAACATGCCTTGGGTGTCAGTTTTATGCAAGACAACCAAGTGTTCCAGCTGAAGAATTGCGAACAATACCAATAACTTGGCTATTTGCAGTATGGGGGCTAGACATGGTGGGGCCTTTGTAAACAGCACCCTGTGGTTTCACACACTTGCTAGTAGTAGTGGACAAATTCACAAAATGGATCGAAGTTAAACCCATTAGAAAGCTTGATGGGGCAACAACCCTCAAATTTGTCCAGGATCTAGTGGTGAGATTTGGTCTCCCACATAGCATCATCACTGACAATGGCAGAAATTTATCTCTCGGATAAGTTGAGGAGTACTTTCATGAAAAAGGCATCAGCCTTGACCTGGCATCTGTGACACACCCATAGTCAAATGGGCAAGTTGAAAGGGCCAATGGACTAATTCTGCATGGAATCAAGCCACACTTAGAGGCACCGCTACATAGAGCAGCTGGGGCCTGGGCGGAGGAATTGCCATCTCTTTTGTGGAGTTTAAAGAACAACACCCAACAGATCCACCGGTTGACTCCTTTCTTCATGGTTTATGGAGCAGAAGCAGTCCTCCCATCCGACATCCTCCACGATGCACCAAGAGTTTCCACCTACAATGAGGATGATGCTGAAGAATCGAGACACTTATTTGTGGACCTACTTGAAGAAGAGCATGTGCTAGCATGCCAGAGATCCGCCATCTACCAGCAGAAGCTACATGGCTATCATAGTCGTTGTGTAAAGCATCGCTTGTTTAAAGAGGGGGATCTGGTGCTTAGACTCAAACATGAGAAATCACACAAACTATCCTCGCCTTGGGAAGAACCATTCGTCATAAGCAAAGCATTGCTCAATGGTTCCTATTACCTCGTCAATATTCGCGAGTTGAAAGATAGGCCAAAAAATCGCAAGCGCATGCAACGTGACTCCGATGATGATTACCTAGAGACAGATCGGCTATGGAACATAGCACAACTACATCCCTTTTACACTTAGCACATTTATATTATGTAATAAATTTTTATATGATCAATGAAATAAAGCATTTGGTTCACTCATATTCTCTGAGTCTTTTACCTCCTTTAGTTGTTCATTTTTGGATCATATAAACCCTTTATGCGCAAGGTTGCATTTGCCCTTGTGAAAATTCCTCCTACGGGCGTTAGCTTAAGTTTTCTAGTCTACATGTTCTCTGAAGTTTTTATGTGGATTCCAGAGTAGTGACTTTTCGGCACTCAAAGCCGACGATTTTGCTCTTAGGTTCTTGATGGTGCTATTAAGCATCATCACCTGAGAGCATAGTTTTGTGCTGCGAGTCTTCCGTCTCACGAAAGGTCAAGCATACGAACCAGAATAACGGATAAGCCAGCACTTGCTTAAAAATATATACACTTGCTAGAAACAGATAAGTTGCAGAAAGCTTGAGTACAAGTTTTTCCGCCTTAGCCTAACATAAGTTTTTTCCGCATACACATTGTAGAGACACATTTAATACAAATATTGTTTTTATGGCTCTACTGCAGGGGGCTTCATGGTGGCATCATCAGGAGAGACAGGCCAGGAGAGATCGTCAAACTCTAAAGGAGAGGGGCTAGACTCAGATGAGGCCATGTCTTCATCGAGGATCTCGGCAGGCACGAAGACATCTGCCTTGACCATCTTGACAACTCTGGTTTCAAAGCCGGCGAGGGAGTTCCAAATAGCATTGCTATCAATCTCTCGACCTTCCACATCTAGCTTAGGCATGCCGCAGGTCACCAAGTCGATGTCGGCATTGTCGTAGTGTGCCTTGACCAAGGACAGGGTCATCCTAGCACTAGCCCAGACGCAAGAGGCTTTCCAGTCCTTGACTTTCTCGGGGGCTCGGTGCAGGATTTCCGCAAACTTAACCGATGTGCTTGTCGCCTTGATATTGATGCCTAGAGGTTGAGCTATCTCCTTAGCTTGGGTGATGGTGGTGCTGACGAAGTTGCCGGCAAGAATCATGCGTTCCTTGGGATCCGGAGCACCCTCACCCAAGTTGGCTAAGCCAATGGGGGCTCTGGTTTGCACAAAATACAAGGACCATGAGAACAAACAAGTAAAATGGTTATCCAAATTATAGAAATGACCAAAACAGATAAAGGTTACCGAAGATGCTCGTTTCCGCTTGCTTGCATGTCTCTGCCAAGACATCGTGCTCCTTCTGGACTCTCTTGTACGCCTCAAGGTTTCTAGCATTCTGCTCTTCGGTAGCTTGGTTCTGCTCCTTGAGTTGCGCAATTTCGTCCTTCAGGCGCTGCATCTCAGTGTCAGCACACTCTTGTAACACCTTCATCGTTGCCTCATGGCCCTTGACGGAATCGTCCAGGTCCTTGTTCAGAATTTTGTTTTCATCATCGAGCTCCTGGATATGCTTGGATTGCTCGAGGATGCTCTTGGCCTTGGCAATGGCTTATGTAAGACGGAAATCAGAAAGTACTATCAAAAGATGGAAGAAATGATTCAATGAGAAAATCGAGGAGCTGTTGTAGGAAACAGGCTCTGGCTATTTTTGATCTATTGCTTCAGGAAGGTGGTTTTACCCTATTCAAGGTCCAGTTCCTTCCACAGAGCAGCAAACCTCTCATTGGCAGTGTTCCTCCATTTATTCTCATTCTGCACAAGATGTAAACATGCTTAGTTTCTCTAGAGCATCTAGTCGGGACTATCCAAGTTTCCACTAAA
The DNA here is from genome assembly GCA_023614405.1 of Avena insularis. NCBI lineage: Eukaryota > Viridiplantae > Streptophyta > Magnoliopsida > Poales > Poaceae > Avena > Avena insularis. The sequence continues at coordinate 575,423,298 of CM042694.1, forward strand.
TGCTCAGGGGCTATAGTGTATGATTTTAAAGTAAACTAGTGTCTCTAGAGCATCTAGTCGGAACTATTTAGTTTCAACTAAACGCTCGAGGGCTACACGGACAAGTTCTACACTTAGTTCTTTGGAGCACTCATGCCAATAACTATTGGTTTATCCGCCTAAGAGCTCGGAGGCTACAGTGGGATACATTACAAGTTAAAAGAAGAGAAGGTTCAAAAGACTTACGATGGCAATGACCCTAAGATTGTTGGCCAGATGGGCATAGGCATCATGGAAAGTCTGGGAATTCTTGTAGATTACATTGGCCTGCATGATGAGGTCATCCAGGCTCAACATCGGAGGAGTCGCATCCAATGGAGAGGTTGAAGCCGGAGGCATGGATGTAGCCCTAGCTACCTCCTGCACCTTCAAAGCAGATGATGGCTCGGAGGCTCCCGCCTCGATCATCACTTCCATGTCCACCTATTCCACCACTTCCTTCCCTTTCTTGGTGGCATCCTTAGCCAGAGCTTCATCCACTTTAGAGGAGGTGCTCTCCTATGTTGCCTAGCCGCTGGGAGCAAGATCTGCCTCGACAGAGCCTGAGATATCAAGGATTGGATTGACATCTGTCTCCATGGCGGAGATCTCAGGGATGACGGGAGATGAAGGCCCAGCAGGTCCAGCAGAAGGCTCGGCAGCAGGAGTAGGGGGAGCGGTAGCAGGAGAGGACTTGGCAGACAAATCCCTGGTTAGCATATCACGAATGTTTTTGACCCTTCAACATCTTTAGAGGATCGCTTCAAACTAACACCGGCTTTCCTCCTGAAACGTACAAAGTATAAGTACATGAGTTGAAAAAAAGTATGGGCTGAAAAGAACAAGTCAGAGAATGAAAATATTTACTCCAGGACAGGAGCCTGGGTGAGGGGAATGCTGGTGGAGTTCTTCTTCTTCTCCGCCTCTAAGGCGGTAGTGGAATGTTTGGAGACTCCACTCTCTGATTTCTTCTTCTTGGCCTTGGCAGCAGTGTTAGAGGTGGAGCTCTTCCGCTTTCGCGCTGCAGGAGCTGGTTGATCCTTGAGGGCGTCGTCGTCGGACACCACCTAGATATCCTTCAGCTTAGGATCATAGACCCGGGAGGCCATTTGATCCACCGCCAAGGTCACCAGCTAGGATACAAAGGAGTGTTAGACTGACAACTTCAAGTCAGAAAAACCTTAGAGCATGTAACGAGCAACAAAGGAAACAAAAGCTACCTATGGGCATTTGTTGCAATCGAACATGTCGAAGGTGATCTTGAAGCCACGCTTGTTTTCCTTCACCTTGATGATGTCCTTAATCCGGAGTTTGATGGAGTCAGTAGAGAAGTTATCCCGCGAAATTCACATGGGATCCTTCCTGTCTTGAGTGTATTTACACATCAACTCGGCGCGGTGCTGCAGAGGCTGGATCCGCCTGATGAACCAACACATGGCAAGGTCCAAGACCGTCAGACCTCCATATATGAGCCATTCAATCCATCTTATGGCGCGGTTGGCTTCGTCGTCAGAGGGAAGAGAGGCTGGGGTCCGCCATGCGGGCACCTCGGCGGCGGCTCCGTCAATAAAGTCAGGATAGGTCTCAAGACGGTCTGGCAGAGGAATATCTGGGCTGTAAAAGTATGTGCACTGCCAGTTCTTGCATGACTCATGTCCGACAATGTCGGGGAAACACCGACTAGGCCGGATCTTGAAGATTATGATTCCGCAAATCCGCAATTCGTCCTTGGACTCTACAGACTCTCTCTTGATGGTAAAAAAGTATACAAACAGATCTAATCTAGGCTTGATCCCTAGAAATCCTTCGCAAAGAGCTATGAAGTTGCTAAGGACTAGAATGCTGTTAGGAGAGAGATTGTGAGGGAGTACCCGGAAGTGCCGGAGGACATCCAAGAAGAAGTCGGAGACTGGCAAGCTTACGCCGCGCACCAGCTGAGACTTGAGGTACACCTTCTCTCCGGCTTGGGGAGAAGGGACCACCTCGCCGGTCGGTGCCGCTCGCCAGACCAACTCCTTCGCCACGGGGAGATACCCTTGATGACCAGTTCTTGTAGATCCTCGGCGGAAAGATCAGAGCCTCTCCACACCCCCTTATGGGAGTTGTTTTCTTCTTCAGCGGCTTCGGGCGCCGCTCATTCTTGGTCATCGTTGGTGGCTTCCACCATGGTGGAGACGGGAACGACCACCCCCTCCGGAGGGACGGAAACTCCCTAGGATGGCTCTAGTGTAGCCTCAGGAACCGTCGCCATGGAAGGGACAGAGCTGTTGGATGCCATTACGACATGGGGAAGGTGGAGAAGAGAAAGGCTACGGTTAGGGTTTTCGCAAAAGAGCTCGAACGGTCGCGCAGCTGGAGACTGGAAAGCGAATGCAGGTAAAGGAAAAATAGATTGACTACGGTGAAAATATATAGAACCCGCATCAAGATTCGTGCAAAGAGATCTAATGGACGGAATGTTGCCGACGTGGAAGCGAACGTATGTGGTAATTTCGCCACGTCCTCTGTATTTGCCGCTCTGCCATTTCGGATTTTGCACGGGTGAAAATAGCTAATGATTAATTCTCTGTTTCTATGAGTTTCGAGGTAGCGTAGGTTGTACCCTACGTCATCCTCCTGACAGTTGCAGAGAAGGGTCACATCCTAAGATTCCATCGAAGGCGAAGATTACCCGACTCTGGAAACGAAGACTCAAGGAATCTCCGGCTACATTGTGAAGCCGGAGAGGATTGTAGGGTTCTTTGGGAGACCTTTGAGATATTGCTTGACGAATTGCCGGCATCACATAGACGGGACATTCAGCAATCAACGAGCAAGACGGTGCAAGATTTCAAAGTCCTCCGGGGGCTACTATTGGGGATATGCTATATGAGTATCCTCACAACATGTCACCAATCCGCCTAACCCGGGTGGCCCATAGTTGGTAGCAAGGCTTATGGCCTGCTGGGTGGCCCAGTTAGACGGATCCAGAAGGGAGGCCCATGCCGGATAAAGGAAGGTTATGCAGGAGTCACCGACATACTCGGAGCCTTGGAGCACAAGACACGGAAGACTAGTTCGTGTAGGTGTAGGACTGTTTAGCTTGTCCGGCAAGGACCCTTCCCTGTAAACCCTAGGTCTTGGCGCCTTTATAAGCCGACATGTGGGAGGCTTTAGGGCACAACAGCAGACAACACAATAGATTGTTGTGTACAACGTGCAACATCTCGCACAGCGAACCTATCTCTGAAACTCGGTGTATTGCCATTATAGTGATTTATAGCAGGAGTAGAGTTCCGCCCCCATTGTGGGACTTGAACCTGGGTAAGCTGTGTTACCTCGTACCGGCCAACTCTCCACCTTACCCCACGTCTCTAAACACGCACTGTGAGGACCCCTCCATGCCGTACTCATCGGCAATACCACGACACGCCCTTTATCGATAACTTTTCAATCACTATGGTTGGGAGTGTTCATACTACTATTCTAAACAAAAATATGGGAACCCACTATTTCGCTAACATGAACAATCTAGCGCCTGAGGGACGACTTCAAACCATTCATAAGGTAAACAGCGACGGTGTTTTCATCAAAAAAATGTGAAAGTTGCTAGGTCCAACAAGTACTTTGTTCTCACAACGCTTATTGTCCCTTCGCACTAAGGATGGCAATTTTACCCACGAGTGCCCGCAGGTACTGTACCCGTGTTGGTAGGGTATGGGCACAATTTTATAACCGTGGGTAATACCCATACCCTAACCCATTAAGTCATGGGTACGGGCACGAGTAGATAGACCCATACCCTACACATTTAAACTGACATAGTAGTAAAAACTTCAACCTATGGGGCCAAGCAACCTAGGGAAGAGTATGATATTGTGGCTTCTAAACTTCGATATTTTTCATGGGTACGGGCATGGGTAAAGTTTTATACCCACGAGTACGGGTATGGGTAAAATTTTCTACCCATTGACTAAACGGGGGTGGGTATAATATTGTTCTACCCTACTCATACCCTACCCATTGCCAGCCTTACTTAGCGCTCATTCATTAATGCAGCCATGTTTTCCTTCAGGTTTTTCGAAAGTTGTTCGGTCATGCACACATAGCATATTCTATGAAGTACAGTAGTACAACATACGTAGAACGCAATTAATTATTCGAGCTAATCACCATTGTTCTTATTTAAAAAGAAAAATTATTGGGCTTTGGAGCATGTCCAACAACCTTTTTGTATTGATTTGCTAAAATCTGACTCTAGGAAGAGGAGCGCGAAGGTTTATCAATGGAACACAATTTCCAATTTCCTAGCCTTCCTATAAGAATTCATTAGTGTTTGCCCTTCCTAGCAAAAATCATGTCTACTCTCTCAGTTCCGAAATATAAGATGTTTTAGCTTTGTGAAATAAATGTATCTAGATGCCTTTTAATGTAAAGGTTCACTTCGAACCTCTACGAACCTATACACTAAATGACATCTAGATACACTCGATTCACAAAGCTAAAATGTCTTATATTTCTGAATGGAGGAAGTACATGACAATGACGTGTGGAGTCAACCACTTGGCCACCTAATAAATAAATCCCCTTTATTGATAAATTTTGAATCACTATGGCTGGGAGTGTTCAGCCTTATGTTTCAAAGCAAATTTTGGGAACCCACTATTCTGCTAACGTGAATAATATAGTGCGCCTGAGCAACGATATCAAAGCCACCCATGAGGTAAGCTCATTAAAAACAAGAAGAAATGTGGGTTGCTAGGCCCCACAAGTAATCTGTCCTCACAACTCTTATTGTCCATTCACGCTCATTGATACATGCGTCCTTGTTTTTCCTTGAGATTATCCGAAAGTTGTTCGGTCATGCACATATAGTATCATCGCCAATGTTTTCGAATTATCTCTACTACTATAATGGAGCAGTTTTGAATTAGATCCATAGCACCCATCTTGACTGTTGGTCTGTCAGATCCAATGGTTCAAAGTAGCTGGATTCGTGTTGAAGGAGTAGTACCTAGAGCAAACTCCACCATGTACTAGAACCATCATGTCACCCCCTCCCATCCCCGCAAAAAAAGTTCATAGCATAGTAGGTTGTATTCTCAATATGTGTAGATAGTTATTATTAATATACTTAATGTATGCCTTTTTTATCTAACAAGAATATTGGTTAATAACAACTTAATGTTCATTAAATTGCATTTCATACAGTATATACGAGTGTGGCACATGCCTTTTACTAGTAGGAAGTAGCGTGTGACTTCTTGCAAATCTTGCCACTATATAATGTACGGGTAACTTTGAACAATGAAAATTGAATCAAGACTGGCAAATCCCAACAATGTTAACATGTTATACATTTAGTTATCTTAGCATACCCAATATATAGTGTACGAACAACTTTGAACTTTAACCGTTGGATGAAGATTGGAAATCCCAACATTGCTTACCGATGGATTTTCCTTCCACTCTAACATTTAGAAGATTCTATTGATATTGTCTTTAGCACAATGAACGCTATGCATAACCTCAAAAACACACTTTCCATCATTATAGAATCTATATATCATTTCTCTAGAGCATGTCAGGAATTATGTACCTACTAATAGGTTGATTTCTAAATGATACAACTTATAAGAACCAAAAATACACCAGATACTTTATGGATGTGGCTCAAAATTATAATTATTTTTTGAGATTTACCTATTATTAATTTAGAGAAAAATTATATTTTAGTACTATATTATATAATTAACTATGAAACGTTTCCCCAAAGATAAGAAACATTCAATGACTGGTTATGTATTATGTGTAACAATCACAGAAAATGTCTGTATTTTGCAAATAAAAGGTCTATGGTTGTTGTTATGTGCAAAAACCTCCCCAACATGTGGTGGTACTTGCAATATCCTCGCAGTTGATGCTCTCGGGGTGAAGGAGTACCAACCGTTCACTCTTGTTTCAACAATGGAAGGGAACTTTTGTAAAAAACGATGGAAGGGAGTATAAAAACGATGGAAGGGAACTGCCAGGCTGCTCCTACGGCACGTGGCAACTCCTGGATGTCGCGAGCAAGCCTTTTTAAGGGGCCATTAACAATGACCAACTCTCCCATCCAGGCACGACACACACAGCAAAGAAATCTCTCTGTCTCTCCCTGTCCCTTTAGGCCGGCCAAGCCACCACACACACAAAAATGCCATGCAGCTGCTCCGATCAGTGCACCTCCATTGACGAGTCCAACGCATGGGCGAATGAGGATATCAGTCCCTACCATGGTGATGGCGGTGAGTCCATTGACGGGCCATACTATTCCGACACACATGAAGGTAACTTTTCCGACGAGGACCCTGCTTACCGTCATCTAATGGAGGGGACGCCGCCGGTAGAGAGCAAAGAGGAAGAGGAGGAGGAGGAGGATCATTGGTCTTTCATCTATGAAGGAGACATCATCTTCAAGAAGAGTTCTCTCGATCCATCCTCCATTAGCAAGAATAAGAGGGAGCACGAGTAGGAGGATTAGGGGTAGGAACATTTATGGCCATTTCTCGACTTCGTCTCCAAGCAAAGTGCACTTGATCCCGCCTTCATCTGCAATGAGAAGAGGAAGGATAAGCAGGTGGGAGGCTTGAAGAAGAAGAAGAAGACGAGAGCTGGGGGATGCCATGGGAAGCGGAAGGACGACACCAACACGAAGGTGACAGCGGAAGGATCCAGGTCCAAGAAGGCGAAGAAGTCTTAGGATTAATTTTGTTTAATTTCACCTCTACTTCCTTTATGTAATAATGTTTGGAGATTGAATATTAGTATTATCAAGTGAAAATTGGAACGGTGTTTGCAATCTAGTACTAGCATAAGTACTTTGTTTGTCATTTCATCTTCCACTACGACAGAATAAAACCTCTTGTATTACCAAGGAAGGTGAAATTACTTCCTCCCCTTAATTTCTGCATGTGTTCGAGGAAAGAAGGGTGCCAATACAGAGAAACACACGTTAATTACTCACGTGAATTCAGGTAATTAATATTAAAAGGAAGAAGCCTGGGAACCCGCATGTATTCTTTAATTACCAATATCAATCATTAGAAGTGAAATACGGATTAGTAGTATATCAAAGTACATGGATAAAAAATAACCTCTGTATAGTCCACGTAAATCATCTCCTTGCGCGGCATTTCTGGGGCATTGATTTGAAATTATTTAATGTCACATTGATTTGAAAACTCAAATGTGCCCAACGTGCCACGTGCTCTCCCCTATCCCCTGGCCATCACCACGGCACGTCAAAAAGGCTGTGTCGCCTGCAAAATCAAGCAAGCACAAAATATCGGGCTATATACGCTAGAAGAATCCAACAGACACGCAAACATCAGAATCATAGCCCTAGCTAGCCTCGGTCCCATCGATGCTCACCGACGCGGCACCTGCGACTATATCAGGATTAAGATGCACCTCAAGCTTGTGGATTACCCACAAGAAATAGAAAATTGATTTCCCCTCTCTCCTCTCTCTTCCATTTTATATTTTGAAAATTGTGAGGCTCTTTGTGTTTCTTTTTATAATTTGAAATTTGTGAGGTTGTTTATGAATCCATTTTGCTTTCTAGAATTGTTTTCAAAACACGGTCAAATTTCGAGGCATGCATATTCTTAGCAAGAAGTTGAATCTTGCCAAACTCTCACTCGTTCTTGATACATTGACTGCCTAGTCGGTCCACTGAACAGATTTTCACAAGTTGTGAAGTTAATTTCAAAACACAGCCAAAATTTTGAAACACGGTGAGTCATAGCCTCTTGGACTGATTTCAAAACACGGTCAAATTTCTAGGCATGCATATTCTTAGAAATAAGTTGAATCATTCCAAACTCTCACTCGTTCTCGATACATTGACTACCTGGTGGGTCCAGTGAACAGATTTTCGCAAGGTGTGAAGTTAATTTCGAAACGCACGCAAAATTTCAAAACGCGGTGAGCCATAGACACTTTGATTGTTTTCAAAACACGATCAAATTTCTAGGCATGCATATTCTTACCAATAAGTTGAATCATTCCGAACTCTCAATTGTTCTCGATACATTGCCTGCCTAGTAGGTTCACTGAACAGATTATCGCAAGGTGTGAAGTTAATTTCACAATGCAGCCAAACTTTCAAAACACGGTGAGTCATAGTCTCTTTGATTGTTATCAAAGCACGAACAAACTTTCGTCACATGCATACTCTTAGTAAGAAGTTGAATCTTGCCAACCAACTCTTACTCGTTCTCAATACATTGACTGCCTGGTGGGTCCACTCAAAAGATTATCGCAATGGGTAAAGTTAATTTTGAAACACAGCCAAAATTTCAAAACACGGTGAGTCATAGTCTCATTGTTTGTTTTCAAAACATGGTCAAATTTCTAGGCATGCATATTCTTAGCAAGAAGTTGAATATTGCCAAACTCTCACTCATTCTTGATACATTGACTGCCTGGTGGGTCCACTGAATAGATTTTCGCAAGGTGTGAAGTTAATTTTGAAACACAGCCAAAATTTCAAAACACGGTGATTCATAGCCTCTTTGATTGTTTTCAAAACACGGTCAAATTTCTAGGCATGCATATTCTTAGCAATAAGTTAAATCATTCCAAACTCTCACTCGTTCTCGATACATTGGCTGCCGGGTGGGTCCAGTGAACATATTTTCGCAAGGTGTGAAGTTAATATCGAAACGCGTGCAAAATTTCAAAACGCGATGAGCCATAGCCACTTTGATTGTTTTCAAAACACGGTCAAATTTCTAGGCATGCATATTCTTAGCAATAAGTTGAATCATTCCAAACTCTCACTTGTTCTTGATACATTGACTACCTGGTGGGTCCACTGAACAGATTATCGCAAGGTGTGAAGTTAATTTAAAAACATAGCCAAACTTTCAAAACACGGTGAGTTGTTGTCTCTTTGATTATTTTCAAAACACGATCAAACTTTCGAGGCATCCATATACTTAGCAAGAAGTTGAATCTTGCCAAACAACTCTCACTCGTTCTCAATACATTAACTGCCTGGTGGGTCCACTAAAAAGATTATCGCAAGGTGTGAAGTTAATTTCGAAACACAGCCAAAATTTCAAAACATGGTGAGTCATAGTCTCTTTGTTTATTTTCAAAACATAGTATAATTTCTAGGCATGTATATTCCTAGCAAGAAGTTGAATTTTTCCAAATTCTCACTCGTCTCCATACATTGACTGCCTAGTTGTGAGTCCACTCAACAGATTTTTGCAAGGTGTAAAGTTAATTTTCAAAACACAGCCAAAATTTCGAAACACGGTGAGTCATAGCCTCTTTAATTGTTTTCAAAACACGGTAAAATTTCTAGGCATGCATATTCTTAGGAATAATTTGAATCATTCCAAACTCTCACTCGTTCTCGATACATTAATTGCCTGGTGGGTCCAGTGAACAGATCTTCGCAAGGTGTGAAGTTAATTTTGAAACGCATGCAAATTTCAAAACACGGTGAGACATAGCCACTTTGATTATTTTCAAAACATGGTCAAATTTCAAGGCATGCATATTCTTAGAAATCAGTTGAATCATTCCAAACTCTCACTCATTCTCGATACATTGACTTCTTGGTAGGTCCATTGAACAGATTATCGCAAGGTGTGAAGTTAATTTCGAAACACAATCAAAATTTCAAAACACGGTGAGTCATAGACTCTTTAATTGTTTTCAAAACATGGTCAAATTTCTAGGCATGCATATTCTTAGGAATAAGTTGAATCATTCCAAACTCTCACTCGTTCTCGATACATTAACTGCCTGGTGGGTCTAGTGAACAGATCTTCACAAGGTGTGAAGTTAATTTCGAAACGCATGCAAAATTTCAAAACACGGTGAGACAAAGCCACTTTGATTGTTTTCAAAACACGGTCAAATTTCTAGGCATGCATATTCTTAGCAATCAGTTGAATCATTCCAAACGCTCACTCGTTCTCGATACATTGACTGCCTGGTAGGTCCACTAAACAAATTGTCGCAAGGTGTGAAGTTAATTTTGAAACACAACCAAACTTTCAAAATACGGTGAGTCATAGCCTCTTTGATTGTTTTCAAAACATGGTAAAATTTCTAGGCATGCATATTTTTAGCAATAAGTTGAATCATTCCAAACTCTCACTCGTTCTCGTTACATTGACTGCCTGGTGGGTCCAGTGAACAGATATTCGTAAGGTGTGAAGTTAATTTCAAAACGCACGCAAAATTTCAAAACACGGTGAGCCATAGGCACTTTGATTGTTTTCAAAACACGGTCAAATTTCTACGCATGCATATTCTTAGCAATAAGTTGAATCATTCCAAACTATCACTCATTCTCGATACATTGACTGCCTAGTAGGTCCACTGAAAAGATTATCGCAAGGTGTGAAGTTAATTTCGAAACACAGCCAAACTTTCAAAACATGGCGAGTCATAGTCTCTTTGATTTTTTTCAAAACACAGTCAAACTTTTGAGGCATGCATTTTCTTAGCAAGAAGTTGAATATTGCCAAACAACTCTTACTCGTTCTCGATAGATTGACTGCCTGGTGGGTCCTCTGAAAAGATTATCGCAAGGGGTGAATTTAATTTCAAAACACAGCCAAAATTTCAAAACACAACGAGTCATAGTCTCTTTGTTTGTTTTCAAAACACGGTCAAATTTCTAGGCATGCATATTCTTAGCAAGAAGTTGAATCTTTCCAAACTCTCTCTTGTTCTTGATACATTGACTGCCTGGTGGGTCCACTGAACAGAATTTCACAAGGTGTGAAGTTAATTTCAAAACCTAGCCAAAATTTTGAAACACGGTGATTCATAGCCTCTTTGACTGTTTTCAAAACACGGTCAAATTTCTAGGCATGCATATTCTTAGAAATAAGTTGAATCATTCCAAACTCCTGGTGGGTCCAGTGAACAGATTTTTGCAAGGTGTAAAGTTAATTTCGAAACGCACGCAAAATTTCAAAACATGGTGAGCCATAGACACTTTGATTATTTTCAAAACACGATCAAATTTCTAGGCATGCATATTCTTAGCAATAAGTTGAATCATTCCAAACTCTCAATCGTTCTCGATACATTGCCTGTCTGGTAGGTTCACTGAATAGATTATCGCAAGGTGTGAAGTTAATTTCGAAACACAGCCAAACTTTCAAAACACGGTGAGTCATAGTCTCTTTGATTGTTGTCAAAACACGAACAAACTTTCGTCGCATGCATACTCTTAGTAAGAAGTTGAATCTTGCCAAACAACTCTTACTCGTTCTCAATACATTGACCGCCTGGTGGGTCCACTGAAAAGATTATCGCAATGGGTGAAGTTAATTTTGAAACACAGCCAAAATTTCAAAACATGGTGAGTCATAGTCTCTTTGTTTGTTTTCAAAACATGGTCAAATTTCTAGGTATGCATATTCTTAGCAAGAAGTTGAATATTGCCAAACTCTCACTCATTCTTGATACATTGACTGCCTGGTGGGTCCACTGAACAGATTTTTGCAAGGTGTGAAGTTAATTTTGAAACACAGCCAAAATTTCAAAACACGGTGAGTCATCGCCTTTTTGACTGTTTTTAAAACACGGTCAAATTTGTAGACATGCATATTCTTAGCAATAAGTTGAATCATTCCAAACTCTCACTCGTTCTTGATACATTGGCTGCCGGGTGGGTCCAGTGAACAGATTTTCGCAAGGTGTGAAGTTAATTTCGTAACGCAAAATTTCAAAACGCGATGAGCCATACCCACTTTGATTGTTTTCAAAACACGGTCAAATTTCCAGGCATGCATATTCTTAGCAATAAGTTGAATCATTCCAAACTCTAACTTGTTCTTGATACATTGACTACCTGGTAGGTCCACTGAACAGATTATCGCAAGGTGTGAAGTTAATTTAAAAACATAGGCAAACTTTCAAAACACGGTGAGTCGTAGTCTCTTTGATTATTTTCAAAACACGATCAAACTTTCGAGGCATCCATATACTTAGCAATACATTGAATCTTGCCAAACAACTCTCACTCGTTCTCAATACATTGACTGCCTGGTTGGTCCACTAAAAAGATTATCGCAAGGTGTGAAGTTAATTTCGAAACACATCCAAAATTTCAAAACATGGTGACTCATAGTCTCTTTGTTTTTTTCAAAACACAGTAGAATTTCTAGGCATACATATTCCTAGCAAGAAGTTGAATTATTCCAAATTCTCACTCGTCTCCATACATTGACTGCCTGGTTGTGAGTCCACTGAACAGATTTTTGCAAGGTGTAAAGTTAATTTCAAAACACAGCCAAAATTTCGAAACACGGTAAAATTTCTAGGCATGCATATTCTTAGGAATAAGTTGAATCATTCCAAACTCTCACTTGTTCTCGATACATTAACTGCCTGGTGGGTCTAGTGAACAGATCTTCACAAGGTGTGAAGTTAATTTTGAAACGCATGCAAAATTTCAAAACACGGTCAAATTTCTAGGCATGCATATTCTTAGCAATCAGTTGAAGCATTCCAAACTCTCACTTGTTCTCGATACATTGACTGCCTGGTAGGTCCACTAAACATATTTTCGCATGGTGTGAAGTTAATTTTGAAACACGACCAACCTTTCAAAACACGGTGAGTCATAGCCTCTTTGATTGTTTTCAAAACATGGTCAAATTTCTAGGCATGCATATTCTTAGCAATAAGTTGAATCATTCCAAACTCTCACTCGTTCTCGATACATTGACTGCCTGGTGGGTCCGGTGAACAGATATTCGCAAGGTGTGAAGTTAATTTCAAAACACACGCAAAATTTCAAAACACGGTGAGCCACAGCCACTTTGATTGTTTTCAAAATACGGTCAAATTTCTAGGCATGCATATTCTTAGCAATAAGTTGAATCATTCCAAACTCTTACTCATTCTCGATACATTAACTTCCTAGTAGGTCCACCGAAAAGATTATCGCAAGGTGTGAAGTTAATTTCGAAACACAGCCAAACATTCAAAACATGGTGAGTCATAGTCTCTTTGATTGTTTTCAAAACACGGTCAAACTTTCGAGGCATGCATTTTCTTAGCAAGAAGTTGAATATTGCCAAACAACTCTTACTCATTCTCGATACATTGACTGCCTGGTGGGTCCTCTGAAAAGATTATCGCAAGGGGTGAATTTAATTTCAAAACACAGCCAAAATTTCAAAACACAGTGAGTCATAGTCTCTTTGTTTGTTTTCAAAATACGGTCAAATTTCTAGGCATGCATATTCTTAGCAAGAAGTTGAATCTTGCCAAACTCTAACTCATTCTTGATACATTGACTGCCTGGTGGGTCCACTGAACAGATTTTCGCAAGGTGTGAAGTTAATTTCGAAACACAGCCAAAATTTTGAAACACGGTGAGTCATAGCCTATTTGATTGTTTTCAAAACACACTCAAATTTCTAGGCATGCATTTTCTTAGCAATAAGTTGAATCATTCCAAACTCTCACTCGTTCTCGATACATTGACTACCTGGTGGGTCTAGTGAATATATTTTTGCAAGGTATGAAGTTAATTTCGAAACGCATGCAAAATTTCAAAATGCGGTGAGCCATAGCCACTTTGATTGTTTTCAAGAAACGGTCAAATTTCTAGACATGCATATTCTTAGCAATAAGTTGAATCATTCCAAACTCTCACTCGTTCTGGATACATTGACTGCCTGGTAGGTCCACTGAATAGATTATCGCAAAGTGTGAAGTTAATTTCAAAAAATAGCCAAACTTTCAAAACACGGTGAGTCATAGTCTCTTTGATTATTTTCAAAACACGGTCAAACTTTTGAGGCATGCATATACTTAGCAAGAAGTTGAATCTTCCCAAACAACTCTCACTCGTTCTCAATACATTGATTGCCTGGTGGGTCCACTGAAAATATTATCGCAACGTGTGAAGTTAATTTCGAGACATAGCCAAAATTTCAAAACATGGTGAGTCATAGTCTCTTTGTTTGTTTTCAAAACATAGTAGAATTTCTAGGCATGCATATTCCTAGAAAGAAGTTGAATCATTCCAAACTCTCACTCATCTCCATACATTCACTGCCTGGTTGTGGGTCCACTGAACATATTTTTGCAAGGTGTAAAGTTAATTTCGAAACACAACCAAAATTTCGAAACACGGTGAGTCATAGCCTCTTTGATTGTTTTCAAAACACTATCAAATTTCTAGGCATGCATATTCTTAGCAATAAGTTGAATCATTCCAAACTCTCACTCGTTCTTGATACATTGACTGCCTAGTGGGTCCAGTGAACAGATTTTCGCAAGGTGTGAAGTTAATTTCGAAACGCATGCAAAATTTCAAAACACGGTGAGACATAGCCACTTTGATTGTTTTCAAAACACGGTCAAATTTCTAGGCATGCATATTCTTAGCAATAAGTTGAATCATTTCAAACTCTCACTCATTCTCGATACATTGACTGCCTGGTAGGTCCACTGAACAGATTATCGCAAGGTGTGAAGTTAATTTCGAAACATAACCAAAATTTCAAAACACGGTGAGTCATAGCCTCTTTGATTGTTTTCAAAACATGGTCAAATTTCTAGGCATGCATATCCTTAGCAATAAGTTGAATCATTCCAAACTCTCACTCGTTCTCGGTACATTTACTGCCTGGTTGGTCCAGTGAACAGATATTCACAAGGTGTGACGTTAATTTTAAAACGCACGCAAAATTTCAAAACACGGGGAGCCATAGCCACTTTGATTGTTTTCAAAACACGGTCAAATTTGTAGGCATGCATATTCTTAGCAATAAGTTGAATCATTCAAACTCTCACTCATTCTTGATACATTGACTACTTGGTAGGTCCACTGAACAGATTATCGCATGGTGTGAAGTTAATTTCGAAACACAACCAAACTTTCCAAACACGGTGAGTCATAGACTCTTTGATTGTTTTCAAAACATGGTCAAACTTTCGAGGCATGCATATTCTTAGCAAAAAGTTGAATCTTGCCAAACAACTCTCACTCGTCTCAATACATTGACTTCCTAGTAGTGGGTCTAGTGAATAGATTTTTTCAAGGTGTGAAGTTAATTTCGAAACACAGCCAAAATTTATAAAACACGATGAGTTATAGTCTCTTTGTTTGTTTTGAAAACACGGTCAAATTTCTAGGCATGCATATTCTTAACAACAAGTTGAATCTTTCCAAACTCTCACGCGTCTCCATACATTGACTGCCTGGTGTTGGGTCCACTGGGCAGTTTTTTGCAAGGTGTGAAGTTAATTTCGAAACACAGCCAAAATTTCGAAACATGGCAAGTCATAGCATCTTTGATTATTTTCAAAACTAGGTCAAATTTCTAGGCATGCATATTCTTAGCAATAACTTGAATCATTCCAAACTCTCACTCATTCTCGATACATTAACTGTCTGGTGGGTCCAGTGAACAGATTTTCGCAAGGTGTGAAGTTAATTTCGAAATGCACACAAAATTTTAAAACACGGTGAGCCATAGTCTCTTTGGTTGTTTTAGAAATACGGTAAAATTTCTAGGCATGCATATTCTTAGCAAGAAGTTGAATCTTTCGAAATTGTCACTCGTATCGATACATTGACTTCCTCGTAGTGGGTCCACTGAATAGATTTTCGTAAGGTGTGAAGTTAATTTCAAAGCACATAGCCAAAATTTCAAAAAACGGTGAGTCATAGTCTCTTTGTTTGTTTTCAAAACACAGTCAAATTTCTAGGCATGCATATTCTTAGCAAGAAGTTGAATCTTTCCAAACTCTCACTCGTTCTCGATACATTGACTGCGGCCTAGTGGTGGGTCCACTGAATTTATTTTTGCAAGGTGTGAAGTTAATTGCGAAACACATCCAAAATTTCGAAACACGCTGAGTTATAACATCTTTGATTGTTTTCAAAACACGGTCAAATTTCTAGGCATGCATATTCTTAGCACTATGTTGAATCATTCCAAACTCTCACTCGTTCTCGATACATTGACTGTCTGGTGGGTCCAGTGAACAGATTCTGCAAGGTGTGAAGTTAATTTCAAAACATACGCAAAATTTCAAAATGCGGTGAGCCATAGTCGCTTTGGTTGTTTTTGAAATACGGTCAAATTTCTAGGCATGCATATTCTTAGCAAGAAGTTGAATCTTTCCAAACTGTCACTTGTCTCGATACATTGAATTCCTGGTAGTGGGTCCACTGAATAGATTTTCGCAAGGTGTGAAGTTAATTTCAAAACATGGGCAAAATTTCAAAACACGGTGAGTCATAGTCTCTTTGATTATTTTCAAAACACGATCAAATTTCTAGGCAGGCATATTCTTAGTGAGAAGTTGAATCTTTCCAAACCCTCACTCGTTCTCGATACATTGACTATGGCCTAGTGGTGGGTCCACTGAACAGATTATCACAAGGTGTGCATTTAATTTCAAAACATAGCTAAAATTTCAAAACACGGCGAGTCATAGTCTCTTTGATTATTTTCAAAACATGGTCAAATTTCTAGGCATGCATATTCTTAGCAGGAACTTGAATCTTTCCAAACTCTCACTCGTTCTTGATACATTGATTGTGGCCTGGTGGTCGGTCCACTAAACAGATTATCGCAAGTTGTGAAGTTAATTTCAAAACATAGCCAAAAATTTCAAAACATGGTGAGTCATAGTCTCTTTGATTGTTTCCAAAACACGGTCAAATTTGTAGGCATGCATATTCTTAGCAAGAAGTTGAATCTTGCCAAACAACTCTCACTCGTTTTCGATACATTGACTGCCTCGTGGGTCCACTGAACAGATTATCGTAAGGTGTCAAGTTAAATTCGAAACACAGCCAAAATTTCAAAACACGGTGAGTCAGTCTCTTTGGTTGTTTTCAAAACACAGTCAAATTTCTAGGCATGCATATTCTTAGCAAGAAGTTTAATCTTGCCAAACAACTCTCACTCGTTCTTGATACATTGACTATCTGGTGGGTCCAGTGAACAGATTATTGCAAGGTGTGGACTTAATTCCGAAACACACCGAGAAATAGTATAGTAGAGAGTAGCGAAATGAATTGCCTTGGCTATGTGGTCAGGCAGCAAGGCTTTATCCAATCACTAGGCATCAGGGCCCACCTACGACGTGCATTTGAGCACCTGTGTCTCTGGCGTCTCCCTAGGAACCGTGGTATGATGACAGCTGCATATGAGCAGTACAGGACAACAGTACACTACTTAAGTCTTACTCCATGAATCACTGAGTAGGAGTACTCGAGTACTACTCCGTACTATTAGAACCCTACTGCCATTGTTGCCCGTCGCCCGCCGCCCTAGGAGTAGTAAAAATCCGCAAATAGCCACCGCCGCCCGCCACCCACCGACCGCAGATGCTTACCTACTGGAGTAGTAGTATAGTAAAAAGAAGACATATGTACTGTATTACTATTGAAGTACTGGTAGTACAACTTGAGTATAAAAAGACATATACTTTATATTACTGGAGTACTAGTTCAAATGCACTACTACTACTAGTACTCTGTATCTGGACAAGCTTTAACCACAAGAAAGAAATGGAGAAGAGAAACGAGTCTGCCACGCTGAGAAAGAAAGAGCTAGAAGAGACAAGCAGGTAGAATAAAAGGCAGATGGTGTTGAAGACATGCATGCAGTCCTTGTTCTCTCTCCCACAACACTGTACACTTTGTGCCAGGCCCCAGGTTTCTCCCACTCTCTCTAGGTGTAGACCTTCTCCATTTCCAAAAAAAGGTGTAGACCTTCTTACCACTCACGCGGGTAGGATCTGTTTGTCTGGTATAGTAATGTACAGGGTATTAAGTGCCTGATTTACTCTCACCTGTCAACTTTTTGCAGCCTTCGTTCAAAAAAAACTCAATGCTTCATAAAAATTCAGGACTGTGAGCACTAGATCGGCGAGCTGAGCTTCCAGGGAACCACTCCAACGCTGGGCCCTGATGTCTACGCACTTCTATTCTTGTAGACAGTTGTTGGGCCTCCAAGTGCAGAGGTTTGTAGAATAGCAGCAAGTTTTCCCTTAAGTGGATTACCCAAGGTTTATCGAACTCAGGGAGGAAGTGGTCAAAGGTTTCCCCTCTCAAGCAACCCTGCAATCAAGATACAAGAAGTATCTTGTGTCCCCAACACACCCAATACACTTGTCAGGTGTATAGGTGCACTAGTTCGGCGAAGAGATAGTGAAATACAAATGGTATAGATAATTATAAGTGGTAACGGTGATAGAGAATAGCTTGATGGCGTGGAAGATACTAAAGGCAAACTAAAATAAAGATGGAAGCAAGCAAACATGTAGCAGATCTAGTAGCAAATGGTGTTTCGATGCTTAGAAACAAGGCCTAGGGATCATACTTTCACTAGTGAACACTCTCATATAGATATCTTCTCTTTATGATACTACTCTTAACTACTCTCCGGTTGGACACTCTAATCGTTGGTAGGGCTATAACAGCACATCTCAAAGTAAGCCTTTCCCATCTAGAAAACCCCACACTGTCACCTTGAGCACTAGATGGTTCCAACAAACACCACAATTTCATAAAGACATCCAACTCCAAATATAACTCATAACAAGTATTTGTAATCTCTAGCCTAAGTGCCACCATGGTGTGCATGCTATCACTTTCACACACATGGGGAGAGCAGAGATCTATTAAAGCACTTGAGTAGCAAGGTAGATCTACTTAATTACAAAGCTCATGATCTCAATAAGATCATGCATAGAGAGAGAGATGAACACATAGCTACCGGTAGAACCCTTAGCCTCGAGAGAGAACTACTCCCTCCTCATCATGGGAATCAGCAAATGGTGATGGAGATGGTGGTGGAGATCGATGGAGATGGCTCCGGGGGCACTTCCCTGTCCCGGCAGGGTGCTAGAACAGAGACTTTCTATCCCTCGAATCTCCCCTTCGGTGGCGGCGGTGCTGTGGAACTTTTCGTGGCTGGAGGCTTGACGATCTAGGGTTTATGCATCGGGAGGCTTCTTATAGGTGAAGAGGCAAGGTCGGTGGGCGGCCAGGGGGCCCACACCACCTGGTGGCGCGGCCAGGGCTAGCCCGTGCCACCACATGGTGTGGCCACCCTGTGGCCCTTCTCCGTCTCGTATTCTGGCTCCGTGAGTCTCCAGGAAAATAGGCATATTGGCTTTTGTCCCGTTCAATTCCGAGAATATTCATTTTCTGACTTTCTGGAACAAAAAAAGCAGAAAACAGGCAACTCACACTGTGGCTCTTGTTAATAGGTTAGTCCAAGAAATCATATGAAAAGTACTCCAAAGTGTGGACAAAACACAAGAAAGTAGATAAAACCAAGCATGGAACATCAAAAATTATAGATACATTTGCAATGTATCAACATCCCCAAGCTTAACTCCTGCTCATCCTCGAGTAGGTAAGTGATAAAAAGAAAGAATAATTTTTAAGGTGACATGCACCATCATAAACTTGATCAAAGTATTTGTAAAACATTCAAAGCTGGGATCATAGTACTTCAATCATAACATGAAAGGCAAAGTTCTAGCAATAAGACAAAGAAACTATGATGCAACGTGAAAAGGCAGAAACAAAAGATTCATGAATAATAATGCTTTGCAAGACGTTTTTTTGTTTCACATAAAGAAAACATAGCATAATAGCATTCAGCTTGTCCCTCATAGAGTAGCAAATATAAATGCATAGGACACCTTCAAAGTTCATAAGAGTGACTAGATACAAATAGTTTAAAACAAGCAATATCAAGGTATGCATCAATCAACTAGTCTTGGGACAATGCACATAGAACTAAGAATGGCCACTATGATCTCAAAGTAGGTGCATAAAGGTAGAAGGTGGAGACTCAATATAATGGTGGAAGAAAGGCCTTCAAAGAAGGAAGCAGGGATTCAAGTCTCATAAAGAGCTTCCAAAAATTATGGTACTTATAGCTTTCAGCTCTCATTTCCCCTATCATAAGCATCTTGAACTGATTAAGGTTAAAGTGAACAAACTATGGTGTACATGCTTGACAAAGTATTACTTGGAAATCTCATGTCCCTTGAATACGAAGGCCGCTCATCATGCTACTCAAGTTTAGTCACCGGTAAGTTCTTGTCATCGTAAGTACATGTGTATCATAGAGAACCGCCAACGGGGTACCCCTTGCCCGATGATACGGAAGAATCCCCATATCAAAATGACAAGGCAAGCAGACAACAAGCATCTCAGCAATCTTCTTATTTACCATGGGAATATGGTGCTTTTTTCTCTCTTTCCTCTTTTCATAATCTCTTTTTTTTCTCTTTTTTCTCAATTTAGGACTCTTTTTTTATAAGAAGAATGCTTCATAGACAGCTCATTATGGTTACGCTGCAGGTTTCCCCCATGTCAGCATGGATTGACCAGCTACCAGCGTTTCTAACACATATACATAACTCCATGGACTTACAAGCTCCCCTTTCATTTCACACCGATGACATCTATAGACAAAAGAGCATGATATCAACTAGTTACAAAGTACCAGTGCAATGTTGAAAGAGTTCCCCATGACAGCATGGTTCTGCTAATCCCCAACAAATAATTGCAAACATATACAACATAGACGACACAATGGTTCAAGTTTATTAAGGGCAAGAAAAGTAAAGTGTGCCATCAAGTTCGTGAGAGCTTTAATCACTAGTTTTCCCATAACAAGTTTAATTTGGAAGGTAAACAAAAACATGAATATACATGGAATAGCATAAGCTAGTAGGTAGGTATGGTGGACTCTTTGAAATAACTTGGTTTAGGGAGTTGGATGCATGAGTGGGACTCATACTTGGTTACAGAGGCTAGCAAAAGACTGGGAGCGACAAACTAAGAGAGCAATAATGGCCATAATCATGCAGAGCGACAAAACATCATTGATCAAAGCATAAAGTGATACTACAAGTTGAAAACTAAAGGATCATAAAGGCTATGGTGACTTTGGATAGTCATAACATGATGTGAGCATGCGCCAAGTCAACCCAAATAAAGCATCAAAGGAGAATACCACAATACTATGCTTTAATATGCTAAAACAACGCATGATTCATCCAAGGCACATTAAGCAATCTCAATTGTTTATAACAAGTCATGCTACATCAAATAATACTAAGCATAAATCCAAAACAATATCAAGCATGGCATGACAAAGCATAGGCCACAGTTAAAAACGAGCTCCTTTTACCACACAAGTATGAACTTTCCTACTCTTTTCCAAACCAAACCAAACTATTTGCAAACCAAAGTATGGAAGAGGGAGTCAAAGCAATTTATTCAACAAACTAAGAAAACCAAAGCAAACGAAAAACCAAAATGAAAACGAAAAAGAAGACGCTCCAAGAACAACACAACTATGCATGAAACAATAAAAATGAAGCGTTTGGAAGAAACCTGGGATTTTTATTGATGAAGAGGGGAATGCCTTGGGCATCCCCAAGCTTTGAAGCTTGTACTTCTTGGATATTTCGTGGGGTGACACACGTGGCATCCCCAAGCTTGAGCTTTAGTCCATCCTTCATCTCATTACTCATTCCTTCCATACCCCTGAAATTTTTCCTTCATACAAAACTTCACACAATCATTATTAGTAACATTAGTGCACTCAAGATAATAAGTCTTTTAGGTTCAGTTCTAACACCAATAAAACTTCCATTAAAACACAAGCTACTGTAGCACTTCCCTCAAAAATCTCAATTCCCCAAAAGAACTCAAAGAGGAACCAACAAGAAGCAAATGCAGAAAATGGCAGAAATCTGTCAAAACAGACCAGCAGGTAAAGACAAAAAAATTCGAAGACCTTCTGTTCCTCAAATCAAAAAGTGTTGAACTAACGAAAGTTATATAACAACCTGGGCAGAGGCACAAAAATTCACGCCTCTAAAGGACGTACGGAGATTTTACACGAAGTTTTACGGTGAAGCACAAAAATCTGTTTCGGGATAGAAACTTTCCCAATCATTACTTCTCTCTCATTAGAGGTTAATCTTGGCACAAAAAGCAAATAAAAAGGATAAGGAGCAGTTATTACTGAAATAATAACTTCCAAGACTCATCTAAAACTTTTGGGTTATCTCCTAATAAGTACTTTTCTTTAACGCCTTTAAGTTAGGCATGATAGTTTGAGAAGATGCTCACATAAGAAATATGAATTGAAGTAAAAGAGAGCATCAAGAAGCAAATTCAAAACACATTTAAGTCTAACCCACTTCCTATGCATAGGAATCTTGTAAATAAACAAGTCATGAATGCACAAAGCAACAAGCATAGTAAAGCAAAACAAGTGCAACTTCAAGACTTTCAACATAAAAAAGGGAAACTTAATATTGTTCAGACACATAAAACCATGTTTCCCTCTCTCATAAGAATGTTCAGTAGCATCATGAATAAAATTAACAATATAACTATCACATAAAACATTCTTATCATGAGCCACATGCATATAATAATTATTACTCTCCACATAAGCATAGTCATTCTTATTAATTATAGTGGGAGCAAATTCAACAAAATAGCTATCATTATTATTTTCATTACCATAATCATCAAATATAGGAGGCATATTGTAATCATTAATTTTCTCCTCAATAGTAGGTGGGCTGAAAATATCATATTCATCATTGTAATCATCATATATTGGAGGTTTGGTATCATCATAAGCAATAGAATAGCTATCTTCCAAAGATGGGTAACTAAAAAGATCCTTTTCATAAGAACTAGCTTCCCCAAGCTTAGACTTTTCCGTAGCATTAGCAATAATGGTGTCCAAAGAATTCATACTAACAACATTGCTATTAGCATGCAAATAAAGTTCCATAGGTTTTTTATTTTCTCTTCAAACACTTCATGTCCTAACTCAAGATAAATACTATGAAGCTCTCTAATTTTGTTGTTGTTTTCCATTAAGCCTAACTAGTGAAAATAAGAAATAAAAAGACAAAATTGCAGAATCTAAAGGAAATAACTTCGAGCACTCACACCGGAGGATGTGAGTACCTTTTACCTTACCTCCCCGGCAACGGTGCCAGAAAATAGGCATTTGCCATGGGAGGTTCTTCTTCTTTAATCCTCCAGTGTGAATATCTTTTACCTTACCTCCCCAGCAACGGCGCCAGAAAAGTGCTTGATGTCTACGCACTTCTATTCTTGTAGACAGTTGTTGGGCCTCCAAGTGCAGAGGTTTGTAGAGCAGCAGCAAGTTTTCCCTTAAGTGGATTACCCAAGGTTTATCGAACTCAGGGAGGAAGTGGTCAAAGGTATCCCCTCTCAAGAAACCATGCAATCAAGATACAAGAAGTCTCTTGTGTCCCCAACACACCCAATACACTTGTCAGGTGTATAGGTGCACTAGTTCGGCGAAGAGATAGTGAAATACAAATGGTATAGATAATTATAAGTGGTAACGGTGATAGAGAATAGCTTGATGGCGTGGAAGAGACTAAAGGCAAACTGAAATAAAGATGGAAGCAAGCAAACATGTAACATATCTAGTAGCAAATGGTGTTTCAATGCTTAGAAACAAGGCCTAGGGATCATACTTTCACTAGTGAACACTCTCATATAGATATCTTATCTTTATGATACTACTCTTAACTACTCTCCGGTTGGACACTCTAATCGTTGGTAGGGCTATAACAACACACCTTAAAGTAAGCCTTTCCCATCTAGAAAACCCCACACTGTCACCTTGAGCACTAGATGGTTCCAACAAACACCACAATTTCATAAAGACATCCAACTCCAAATATAACTCATAACAAGTATTTGTAATCTCTAGCCTAAGTGCCACCATGGTGTGCACGCTGTCACTTTCACACACATGGGGAGAGCAGAGATCTATTAAAGCACTTGAGTAGCAAGGTAGATGTACTTGATTACAAAGCTCATGATCTCAATAAGATCATGCATAGAGAGAGATGAACACATAGCTACCGGTAGAACCCTTTGCCTCGAGAGAGAACTACTCCCTCCTCAACATGGGAATCAGCAATGGTGATGGAGATGGTGGTGGAGATCGATAGAGATGGCTCCGGGGGCACTTCTCTGTCCCGGCAGGGTGCCGGAACAGAGACTTTCTGTCCTTCGAATCTCCCCTTCGGTGGCGGTGGCGCTGCGGAACTTTTTGTGGCTGGAGGCTTGACGATCTAGGGTTTATGCATCAGGAGGCTTCTTATAGGTGAAGAGGCAAGGTCGATGGGCGGCCAGGGGCCCACACCACCTGGTGGCGCGGCCAGGGTTAGCCTGCGCCACCACATGGTGTGGACACCCTGTGGCCCTTCTCCGTCTCGTATTCTAGATCCATGAGTCTCCGGGAAAAATAGGCATATTGGCTTTTGTCCCATCCAATTCCGAGAATATTCATTTTCTGACTTTCTGGAACCAAAAACAGCAGAAAACAGGCAACTAGCACCATGGCTCTTGTTAATAGTTTAGTCTAAGAAATCATATGAAAAGTACTCCAAAGTGTGGACAAAACACAAGAAAGTAGATAAAACCAAGCATGGAATGTCAAAAATTATAGATACATTTGCAATGTATTAGGTCCGTCGGCAGATTCCACCAAGAGCTAGCCGGTGATGGACAACGATGAGCTAGCGCGGATAACTATTCTATGCCCCACGACGGCTGCCTCACCATGGTCGCCTACCATGAGCTCGACGACCACAAGGTCGCGTGCCCGTATAGCCCATGCGGCTGCATATTCACCGCCTCGCCGGTCAAGCTCCTTTTGCACCTCAACGGCGTCCACAATGTATAATTGCATAGGCTATCGTATGGCCAGCCCATGGAGTGTACAGTAACGATGCCGTTACCGTCCTTTCCGCCATCCATGGTCATCGTCTACGGTGATGACGCTATCGTGTTCAGCCTCATCATCGGCGAGCTCGGCCAGGCCACCGCCATTTCCTCGGTGTGCGTCAGGACGGCCTCGTGCTCGTGGCCCCGGTACAGGGTGAAGCTATGCACGACTGGCCCATAGTCGCCGGCGGACTTTTCAATAGACACCCTTAATGGGGTCATTGAGCCGACGAGCTGAGCATCGCCCAACAATGTTGGCCTTGAAGATCTGACGTTCCTCATGGTGCCACCGTGGTACATTACCGCGGCTGATGGATAGTACGGGATGATCAAGGTGTTGTCTTTCTGCGTTTGCATCGACATGATGAATTGATCTTAATCTTTGGCTAAGTGGTCCTAATGCGATGGTAATGATGTATTACTAGTTAATTTAGTTGTAGAAAAGTACCACTCATTTACTAGTTAATGTAGTAGTAGTCGGAGGCAGGGTCTCTTTTGGCACTAGGAAGGGTGTATTTTGGCTGTAAGCTATCTTTGCTGCTAATGTTTATATTTTGGATTTTAAGTGTTTTCTGAAATTGTTCAACTACTACTCTGCGTTCCCACTGCTAGGGGGACTTGGATCAACATGCCCCTGTATCTACCACCGAATATTCATCCGATGGACAAAAGTGATCCAAAGCAACATAGAAAAGAAAACATCTCACACTTACGCCCTAGTTTTCAACTATGTTTAATTTTTTAGACACTAGACAATAAAAACATTTTGTCAGTCATTATTAGTTCAAATACATGCATATATTTATTAAAAAAATACAAACATATAATTTTAACAAATTTGCATAAATTAATTTTCATACTTTTCTCCGCACACTATATATAATAGTGATAAGATAAGAAAAGAAAGACTATCAATAGTATCTTCTCGATGCTAAAATGGAAATAAAGATCCAACGTCTCACATTGTTGGGATTCGAGTCTTGATCCAACGGTAAATATTCAAAGTTATTCGTACACTATACAATGCTAATAAAAAAATGAGAAACATGTGTTTTGACACCTTTGAATACAAAAAAATGCTCTGGCTTCTTCACAATGTGTATTGGCCTATGGTGTATGAACATTCCTGGTTTTGACCTGAACAGCCAAGGTCATGACCATATCAACATTGTGTATTGGCCTATAGATGATCTCTCGAGAAGGAGCCAAACTAGAAAGTTTTCCTTTTAGGGTCCTTTGTGTTAAATGTATGGACCTCGATGTAATAATTTTCGTTTTTAGGTCCTTGATGTAAAATGTACTCCCACCGACCGTGTAAAATGTTAACCTAAAAGTAAATGGTGAAATTTAAACGAATTTAAGCTTAGTTGTCAACGAGTATGAACATTCTTGGATTTCAAGCCGAACGACCAAGGTCAAGGCCATATCAACATCATAATTTATGCTGATGATCCCATGTTAGAGAATTTGCATGGCAACAGATCTGGCCATGTTTTGAAAACAATCGAAGAGGAAGTAGTATTAAGAGTTTGGCTCAGATCAGGTGATCTCTCGAGAATGAGCCGAACCTGATTTTTTTATTTTAGGGTCCTTTATGCTAAATGTATATGGACCTCGATGTAATTTTTACTTTTTTGAGGTCCCTGATGTAAAATGTACTCCGATCGACCGTGTAAAGTTCTAACCTAAAAGTAAGTGGTTAAATTTAAACGAATTTAAGCTTAGTTGTCACCGAGTATTAACCATTCTTGTATTTCAAGACGAACAACCAAGGTCAAGGCCATATCTACATCATACTTTATGCTGATGATCCCATATCCAAGAATTTGCATGCCAAGAAATTTGGCCATATTTTGAAAACAATCGAAGATGAATTAGTATGAAGAGTATGGCTCGATCAGCTACTCTCTAGAGAAGGAGTTGAACCCGACTGTTTTCCTTGCTTAATTTTAGGGTCCTTTGTGCTAAATGTATGGACCTCGATGTAATTTCCCCCTTTTGTTAGGTCTAAAAGTGTAAGTGGTGAAATTTAGATGATTTTAAGCTTACTTGTCAATAAGTATGAGCATTCTTGGATTTCAAGCCGAATGACCAAGGTCAAGGCCATATCAACATTATACTTTGTGTTGATTATCCCATGTTAGAGAATTTGCATGGCAACAGATTTGGCCATGTTTTGAAAACAATCAAAGAGGAAGTAGTATTAAGAGTTTGGCTCAGATCAGCTTATCTCTCGAGAATGAGCCAAACTAGATTTTTTCTTTTAGGGTCCTTTATGCTAAATGTATATGGACCTTGATGTAATTTTTGCTTTTTTGAGGCCCGTGATGTAAAATGTACTTCGATCGACCGTGTAAAGTTCTAACTGTTGGGTTCGTAGCATAGAAAACAAAAAAATCCTACGATGGGAATTATACGCCAAGATTTATCTACTAGATACAAGGAACGGGTGGATATACATCCATAGAGAACTTACCCTCGAAGACAACAAAGCTTTGTTAACGAGTTAGAACTCGTGGATGATGTAGTCGTACACTTGTCGATCTCAAGATCATGATGAAGTCCAGCAGGTCCGGCTCCAACACGTCCATCAGATCCAGCTCCAGCAAGTCCAGCACCACCAAGTCCAGCACCACAAAGCAGCGGTGCATCTGTGATCGCACACATGTTCGGTACCCCGACAACCTCCGTCCCTCGCTCCAGCAAAGTAGCGGAAGCAGCAACTCCTTTCCAGATAAAGCCACCGAGAACATGTATCTCGCTAATCCGAGACCATGGGGAATAACTAGAGGGGGAGAGAGATCCTTCACGAGGAGGTGTGTGTTGTGAGGAGGAGAGGGGGCCTTTTATAGGGAAGAGGGTGGCAACCAAGGGCCATGGCGTGGCAGCCATGGTGGTGCACCCACCTCTTCCATCATTCATGTGGTGGATGCTCCACTCACATAAATATGCCTCCACTCACACTTCCACTCACATGCATTAAATTTCCACCAAATTTAATGCAAGCTCTGAATAAATAAAACAATTTTATTTATTTTATTCAGAATTTTGTTAATTACTTTAATTAACAAACATTCACATAAAACCCCCTACAACATTTCAATATCACATGCAGAACCAGTTTCTGCAATTTCACCTGAAACAATTTCGGTTTCCATCGAAATGATTCCAGCACTTTCTTAAATCTTTATCTGAAACATATTTGCTCCAAATGGTGTCAGTATCCCTTAAGTGTGTCACCCTATGGTTCGTGAATAATGTAGACATGATCGAGACCCCTCTCCGATCAATAATCGCCATGGGACACGGAGATCCGTCGACCACATATTCAATGATGACTCTTGTGATCGTGTGAACCTTTAACGTCATAAGTAAATCCCTTTGTCTCGTGATATATTACATGTCCGAGGTTCGATCATCGGTATCCAAATACCTAGTTTGATCTTGTTACCGACATGCACTCTTTTCTCGTTCCCATGATATAACATTCCAGTGATCACATCACTTGCTTGCAAGCTATTTCAATGTGATATCACCGAGAGGGCCCAGAGTATATCTATCCATCATCGGGATGGACAAATCCCACTCTTTATCCATGAGCCTCAACATAACACCTTCAGTTAATCGAACCCACCTTTATAGTCACCCTGTTATGGTGTGACGTTTGATGTTATCAAGATACTCTTCCGGTGTTAGTGATTAACATGATCTCATGGTCTACGGACTAAGATTACTTAGTATGATGTTATAGCAATATAAACATAATGTATTTGATCGTAATGCTATACTTGAGATGAATGTTCATCACATCATTCCACCAATGTTGTGACCTCATTATTAACAACATCCAATGTCCATGATCAGGAAACCTTGATCATCTTGTTAATCAACGAGCTAGTTTATATGAGAGACATTACTAGGAACTTTGTATTTTGTTTATTAAACACACATGTATTAACGTTTCCAATTAATACAATTATAGCATGCAAAATAAACATTTATCATAAACATGGAATAAGATAATAACCACTTTATTATTGCCTCTCGGGCATATTCCTTGATCTCCACTTGCACTAGAGTCAATAATCTAGTTTGTAAATTTGTATATACAACACCTAGGTGTTGAATATACGCGTTTGCTAGTGGTTAACATAATCTCCGGATCTGGCACTTTCAGGTCCGTGTGTATTTCCATGTCTTTGCGTCTCTACGCATCACTCATTCTCAAATGAGATGGCATTGTATAAATTTGGTCCTTTGGTGAGACCTTTAGTTTGTTCGGGTTAAAATATGTTGATATTATTGTCATACAATATATCTTCATAGTATTAACCCACTTTGAACCACACCTAGTTTGATAACAAACTACTTAATATAAATGCCATCCTTTGCTTCTACTATAGCAGTCATATACTTAGCCTTTGTTGTAGTATCCGTCACAATGTTTCAACTTTGGAACTCATCCAAATCCATCATGGAACATCATTTCCATTACATTGTACCACCCATAGTCTAAATTGAGATAAATTTAATTTGTATCTTGTGACAAAACTAGTATCAATGTAACACTTTACAATGAACTACCTTTAACTATTTGTCACTTATACATGATATATTCTTAGTTCTTCCAAAGCTCATAAGAATATCTTTACTATCGTCCAATGATCATCTTATGAATCATTCTGGTATGTGCTCATAACTTTTAGAGCATGGGAAATATCTGAATATATACATATCATGGTATAATCAATCAAAATATTCGTGTGATTTTACACACCAAGTGTTGATACAATCCTTTCCATGCAGCAAGAACCTTTCTTATTGTTTCCATATTGAACCCTTTCAATATCTCATATATGTACGTCTGGCATAACCATATTAGCGCCTCAATCTATCCATATAGACATTGATGCCAAATATTCCGGTTTTGCCCAAGTCTTTCATCGAGATCTTATTTTAATGAAATTCTTAACTTGTGTCAATAAAAAGATACATCATTTCCAATCAACAATATGTACTCTGCATAATGTATTGGAAATTTGTCTCAGCGCTCCCACTTAATTTCTTGCAAATACAAGCATCTTCATCATCTTCGATGAAATTAAACTCCTTTAACATTTTCATCATGGTGAAGATTCCAACTCCGCTATGCTCACTTCAACTATTGAAGTTTGCATGCCCTTTTAGCACCCTTTGAATTAACAAAACCCTTTGGACCGTGTCATGTACACATCCTAGGTAACCACTCTATTAGAAGAACCATGTTTTGTTTATTCAACTATCATATACCAAATTATATGTAGTGGTTGCTACATTAACCCGTCAAGACTAAATATCGCTATGAAAGATCAAATCTTGTCATAGTCAATTCCTTGAACATTGCCGTAAACTTCTTTCCGACATGTCGACTATTTCATAGATGTTAAACATCCATGTCTATTTCTTTATAGATCCAAACACGACCGATAGGCTTCACGCCTTTCCGGAGGGTCTGCCAAGTTCAGAAACTTGATTTCTCGTGTATGGATACTATCACGGATTCTATGACTTCTAGTCATTTTATGGAGTCTGGGCCCATCATCGCTTCTTTGCATGCAGTCGGTTCATCATTGTCAAAACAATAATGACTTCTGTTTCAAACCTTACTATTTGATTCTTATCGACCCACATGGTTCAATAAGAACTCTAATCTCCAAGATCACACCCTTTGTAATCACGGGAGCCATGAGCATTGTGGCCACCACTGGGACACTTTCCGGTGCTGCGCTACTTAGCACATATAGCTAAGGTTCAACAACCTTATCAAAGTTCTATTGTTCTCCCACTTAACTTTTCATGAAAAATTCCTTCTCAAGAAACTTTACGTTCCAAGCGACAAACTCTTTTATCCTCGGTGTTATGGAGGAATTCCCAACAAATTCTTTGGGATAACCTACAAAGACGTTCTTATCTGACTTTGGTTGTAAACATTTTACTTATGCATATCATACCAAAATTTAAGAAAAGACAATTCGGGTTTTATCCCAAACCATAACTCATATGGTGTCATTTCAACGGATCACGATGGTGCTCTTTTCAGTGTAAAAGTGGTAGTCTCTAAAGCTTTAATCCTTAAAAACATAATGCCAGTTTTATAAATGACACCTTTGATCTTACCATGTCAAACAAGGTTTGATTTGATCTCTCAAACATACCATATTCCTGTGGTGTATCAGGAAATGCAAATTCATGGAATAATTCCTAAAATCTTAGGTGTTTTGCTAAACCTGTAACTAAAATATCTTCCTTTATGATCAAATCATAAACTATTTTATTTTCTTGTTACAATGATTTTTCACTTCATCTTGAAAGTATTTGAACATTTTTCAAATGTTTCATACTTCTTCCTTATTAAGTAAATATATAGATATATTCACTTAAATTTCTGGAGAAAGCATATGAAGCAAAAAGATCCATCGCATATGGCTACACATAATGGACTATATACATGAACATGCATAATATCCAATAAGTTAGTCATCCGTTCCTCTTTGGCCTATGGACGGAGTTTTAATTATCTTGAGGAAAGTTTCACAAGCGTCAATTGATCAAAATCAAAAGACTCCAAAAATCCATCAACATGGAGGTTCTTCATGTTTACTTTCCAATATAATTCAAATAGCGATGTCACTTCATAAGTGATATTCCAATCATTTGTCTTACGACATTTTAGCAATAATGTTTATGGATATGATTTCTCCAACTAGACTTGTAAAAGTTCATCCATCCATTATGGAATATGGTAATTATTTGAACAACCATTGTTCTCGTAATACCGGAACAAAATAACAATTATTAAAACAAATCTTGCAGGCTAGGTTTGACGACAACGAAAACACAATAACACTTTATTTGTTTTTGATGAACATCATCACTTATTCTCTTGCCAGTTACTTAGGTCGTTGCAGTTCATGAATTGTGTTGTTCTGTATGATACTTCACACCAACCAATTCGGTATCCAATACCGGTATCCAATACCTTAGAACCACATTGTTTAACAAGCAAGGAATACAGCCATAACATGTATATCTTCTATATACCTAAGTTGGACATCTCCAACCTTTTCTTTTCTGCCAAATACTTTATAGATTCTATTTCAACAATTGCTTTTCTTTTAAAAGAATCCATCAACATCAATAGTGGTGTCATTCACATGACACATAGTACAAAGTTTATATAGTCAAATACTAATACCTTTGGATTTGCACTTTGAAGTGGATCACCATCATCAAATGTTTGGTGTTCTTTCAAAAATCCATTCTTTAGTAATCTATTAGTGTAGTAAACATTTTACTTACATCTTCTATTCATCCTTATCATGACAACTTTCATGATCAAGCTACTATAGCCTATAAGGAAGAATCGCGAGTATAATGTTAGTTACCAAAACCTTTTTGGGAGATCCGGATGCCTAGCATCTCCATCCTTCACAAATTATCATACAATATGAGAACATGTATTTTGCTAAATTATACTCTATCATAATGCAACCAAAAACATTGTTTCAGATATCACAATATCTTTCACACATGATGGTTTCTGAAACAATTTTCAGCTCCTAGATAATCTTGATATTAAAACAACTTTTGAATATTAATAATCATGGAGGCAAACATGATACTTTAGATACTAACATTGGAATTCTTACTCTTGATTTAATACTACTTATTAAACTTCATGGAGTAAATAGAGTTTGCTGAAAGTTTGCAATAGGACTTATAAACTTTAAATTGACATTCAAAACAATACGATACCAGTTTGTAAAGTAAATATCCAGAATTCTATAGTTCTATTATCTGAATTAAAACTAAGCATAAGGTAGTGAACAGATGCCAATGACTACAACAAATTATCCAAATTCACTTCGATTTAGTTTATGACAAATTGAGTTTGACTAATCCAAATTAGAAATGAACTCCCACTCAAAAACGACATCCCTCGTGCCTTTTTGGTGATTACATGAACCAAATCCACTACACCAAGTCCGATCATCACGTGCGTCGGTGTAGCTTCAAAGGCGAGCATCAATATGGGCATCACATCAACTGTATGACTCATGCTTAACCTTTTGGTCCGTGTTCAAGGCCATGTCTGTACATGTTAGGCTCGCCAAGTAAGAACCTTAGTATTCGCGTGTGTAAAACTATCTTACACCTGTTGTATGAAAGCGTAGAGTCGAGTACACCCGATCATCACGTGATGTCTCAAAACACGATCCATAGAACGATGCATACTTAAGGAAGAACACATTTTATCTTGATATTTAAATGAGGGATCATCTTACAATGCTACTAAAAGCGCCAAACTAGCAATATAAGATGCAAACATCTAATGTGTAAAGTGGGATGATATGGTCCATGCATTTGATCTCTATCATATGCATCATGGTATGATCTCTATCATTCCTTTGTGTGTAAGGCCAAGGTCTATGGAACTTACATGTTAGGTGTGTTGTAAGAGTATCTATCATACATCTACTTACAACATTACCATATCATGACACTAGCCTAGCAACGATCTAAACTAGACGCCTCTAATTTATCCATTGCAAGTTTTACATGGCTTAGGGCTTTCAGAGATAGAACCGGTCTTACCTACGAACATGGAACCACAACGAGGATAACCAAGTTATTAGAAACTCGTTGTAAATCAGATATTGACTATAGTAGGAGAGACAGACACCCGCCAGCCACTTATGCAAAACTCGTTCTATGTCAGTCGTGGAACCGGTCTCATGTGTGATGACATGTAAGGTTGGTCCGGGCCGCTTCATCCCACTATGCTACCAATATCCAAAATACATAGAACATGCAATAATATGATCATCATCGCCCACATATAAACATATGTGTACCACCCATGCAAAGCACCTATGCATAGATCAGGCTCTGATACCACTGTTGGGTTCGCAGCATAGAAAACAAAAAAATTCCTACGATGGGAACTATACGCCAAGATCTATCTACTAGATACAAGCAAAGGGTGGATATACATCCATAGAGAACTTACCCTCGAAGAAAACAAAGCTTTGTTAACGAGTTGGAACTCGTGGATGATGTAGTCGTACACTTGCCGATCTCAAGATCATGATGAAGTCCAGCAGGTCCGGCTCCAGCACGTCCATCAGATCCAGCTCCAGCAAGTCTAGCACCACCAAGTCCAGCACCGCAAAGCAGCGATGCATCCGTGATCGCACACACGGCCGGTACCCCGACAACCTCCGTCCCTCTCTCCATCAAAGAAGCGGAAGTAGCAACTTCTTTCCAGATAAAGCCACTGGGAACATGTATCTCGCTAATCCGAGACCATGGGAAATAACTAGAGGGGGAGAGATCCTTCACGAGGAGGTGTGTGTTGTGAGGAGGAGAGGGGGCCCTTTATAGGGAAGAGGGGGGAAACCAAGGGCCATGGCATGGTAGCCATGGTGGTGCCCCCACCTCTTCCATCATTCATGTGGTGGATGCTCCACTCACATAAATATGCCTCCACTCACACTTCCACTCACATGCATTAAATTTCCACCAAATTTAATGCAAGCTCTCATTAAATAAAACTATTTTATTTATTTTATTCAGAATTTTGTTAATTACTTTAATTAGCAAACATTCACATAAAATCCCCTGCAACATTTCAATATCACATGCAGAACCAGTTTCTGCAATTTCACCCGAAACAATTTTGGTTTCCATCGAAATGATTCCAGCGCTTTCTTAAATCTTTATCTGAAACATATTTGCTCTAAATGGTGTCGGTATCCCTTAAGTGTGTCACCCTACGGTTCGTGAATAATGCAGACATGATCGAGACCCCTCTCCGATCAATAATCAGCAACGGGACCTGGAGATCTGTACTGACTCCCACATATTCAACGATGACTCTTGTGATCATGTGAACCTTTAACGTCATAACTAAATCCCTTTGTCTAGTGATATATTACATGTCCGATATACCTAGTTTGATCTTGTTACCGACATGCACTCTTTTCTCGTCCCCGTGATATAACATTCTAGTGATCACATCACTTGCTTGCATGCTATTTCAATGTGATATCACCGAGAGGGCCTAGAGTATATCTATCTGTCATCGGGATGGACAAATCCCACTCTTTATCCATGAGCCTCAACATAACACCTTCGTAGCACTGAACCCACCTTTATAGTCACCCTGTTACAGTGTGATGTTTGATGTTATCAAGATACTCTTATGGTGTTAGTGATTAACATGATCTCATGGTCTACAGACTAAGATTACTTCGTATGATGTTATAGCAATATAAACATAATGACTTTGATCGTAATTCTATACTTCGGATGAATGTTCATCACATCATTCCACCAATGTTGTGACCTCGTTATTAACAACATCCAATGTCCATGATCAGGAAACCTTGATCATCTTGTTAATCAACAAGCTAGTTTATATGAGAGGCATTACTAGGAACTTTGTATTTTGTTTATTAAACACACATGTATTAACGTTTCCAATTAATACAATTATAGCATGCAAAATAGACATTTATCATAAACATGGAATAAGATAATAACCACTTTATTATTGCCTCTCGGGCATATTCCCTTCACTAACCTAAAAGTATTATGGTGAAATTTAAACGAATTTAAGCTTAGTTGTCAACAAGTATGAAGCATTCTTGTATTTCAAGACGAACCACCAAGGTCAAGGCCATATATACATCATACTTTATGTTGATGATCCCATATCCATGAATTTGCATGCCAACTAATTTGGCCATATTTTGAACACAATCAAAGATGAAGTAGTATGAAGAGGAGTATGGCTCGATCAGCTACTCTCTCGAGAAGGAGCCAAACCCGACTATTTTCCTTGCTTAATTTTAGGGTCCTTTGTGCTCAATGTATGGACCTCCATGTAATTTCCCCCTTTTATATCTAAAAGTGTAAGTGGTGAAATATAGACGATTCTAAGCTTACTTATCAACGAGTATGAACATTCTTGGATTTCAAGCCGAACGACCAAGGTCAAGGCCATATCAACATCATACTTTATATGATGATGATGATCCCATGTCAGAGAATTTGCATGCCAATAGATCTAGCCATGTTTTGAAAACAATTGAAGATGAAGTAGTATCAAGGGTTTGGCACAAATCAGCTGATCTCTCGAGAAGGAGCCAAACCAGAAATTTTTCCTTTTAGGGTCCTTTATGCTAAATGTATGGACCTCGATGTAATATTTTGCTTTTTTGAGGTCCCTGATGCAAAATGTACTTCGATCGACTCTGTAAAGTTCTAACCTAAAAGTAAGTGGTGAAATTTAAACGAATTTAAGCTTAGTTGTCAACGAGTATGAACCATTCTTGTATTTCAAGATGAACGACCAAGGTTAAGGCCATATCTACACCATACTTTATGCTGATGATACCATATCCAAGAATTTGCATGCCGACAAATTTGGCCACATACTGATAACAATCAAAGATGAAGTAGTATGAAGAGTGTGGCTCGATCAGCTACTCTCTCGAGAAGGAGCCGAACCCGACTGTTTTGCTTGCTTAATTTTAGGGTCCTTTGTGCTAAATGTATGGACCTCGATGTAAAATTTCCCCTTTTTAGGTCCTTGTTGTAAAATGTACTCCCACCGACCGTGTAAAATTCTAACCTAAAAGTAAGTGGTGAAATTTAAACGAATTTCAACTTATAGTTGTCAACAAGTATGAACATCCTTGGATTTCAAGCCGAACGACCAAAAGGTCAATGCCATATCTCTACATTAGACTTTATGCTGATGATCCCATATCCAAGAATTTGCATGCCGACAAATTTTGCCAAATTTGGAAAACAATCAAATATGAAGTAGTATGAAGCGTGTGGCTCGATCAGCTACTCTCTCGAGAAGTAGCCGAACCCGACTATTTTCTTTCCTCAATTTTAGTGTCATTTGTGCTAAATGTGTGGACCTCGATGTAATTTTCCCTTTTTTAGGTCCTTGATGTAGAATGTACTCCTATCGACCGTGTAAAATGCTAACCTAAAAGTAAGTGGTGAATTTCAACGAATTTAAGCATAGTTGTTAATGAGTATGAAAAAATCTTGCATTTCAAGGCGAACGACCATGAGGTCAAGGCCATATCTCTACATCAACTTTATGCTGATGATCCCATATCCAAGAATTTGCATGCCGACAAATTTGGCCATATTTTGAAAACAATCAAAGATGAAGTAGTATTAAGAGTGTGGCTCAATCAGCTACTCTCTCGAGAAGTAGCCGAACCCGACTATTTTCTTTGCTCAATTTTAGGGTCATTTGTGCTAAATGTGTGGACCTCGATGTAATTTTCCCTTTTTTCGGTCCTTGATGTAGAATGTACTCCCACTGACCGTGTAAAATGCTAACCTAAAAGTAAGTGGTGAATTTCAACGAATTTAAGCATAGTTGTTAACGAGTATGAAAAATCTTGGATTTCAAGGTGAACGACCACAAGGTAAAGGTCATATCTGTACATCAGACTTTATGCTGATGATCCCATATCCAAGAATTTGCATGCCAACAAATTTGGCCATATTTTGAAAACAATCAAAGATGAAGTAGTATGAAGAGCGTGGCTCGATCAGCTACTCTCTCAAGAAGGAGCCGAACCCGACTGTTTTCTTTTCTCAATTTTAGGGTCCTTTGTGCTAAATGTGTGGACCTTGATGTAATTTTCCCTTTTTTAGGTCCTTGATGTAGAATGTACTCCCACCGACCGTGTAAAATGCTAACCTAAAAGTAAGTGGTGAAATTTCAACAAATTTAAGCATAGTTGTCAATGAGTATGAAAAAATCTTGGATTTCAAGGTGAACAACCACAAGGTCAAGGCCATATATCTACATCAGACTTTATGCTCATGATCCCATATCCAAGAATTTGCATGCCAACAAATTTGGCCATCTTTTGAGAACAATCAAAGATATTAAAAACAAAATATAATCAATTTCAATTTTCCAAGTGATAGGAATTTATTTTCAGAAAAGCAAGTAAGAAGAATTTATTTCCTTTTTTCTGTTAAAAAAATAATGAGCGAGAAGAGACTATGAGCACAGAGGAGGCAGCGAGAGAGCTGCGAAGAGGAGGATTTGAAGGCGGTGTGATGTCAGAGCAAAGCTGGGATGGGTTCCTGACACGAGATACATGTATAGTGAGTTGGGTAAATTTCAGGACCACAATATATATGCACGCAAAATAAAATGTGTTTTCTCTCTCCTTCACTCCCCCATCACCACCCCCACACATCGGCTGGCTGATCTCTCCCTCGTCCACAATGTGGCGCTGCGCACGCGCGTCGGCCGACAACCTGCCTTGTGTCAGCAGCTCCGTGTCTTTGTCTAGCGTGTTCGTCAGCTGCGTTGGTGGGAACTGATGACCCACAAGTATAGGGGGTGTATCACATTATTTTCGTGGGAAGTGAAACCCAATTTATTCATTCGACACAAGGGGAGCTAAAGAATATTTATCAGCCTTAACAACTGAGTTGTCAATTCAGCTACACCTAGAAACAATCTTGCTCACAGCAGTTTATCAGTAGCAACAGTTTTGTAGTAGGAATAGTAAAGTAGCAGCAATAGTAAAGTAGAGACAGTAGTAACAATAGCGAAATGTAGGATTCGAAAAGTGTAGGCATAGGGATGGATGGACGGGTGTTGCATGGACAAGACAATTCACATAGCAATCAGAACATAGGGCAATTGCAGATAAATAAGATAAAGCATCCAAGTACTAGATAATCCTAGGCATGTGTTCCATATATAGTCATACGTTCTCGCAATGAGAACGTGCACAACATCTTTTGTCCTGCCAGCCTGTTTGTAGCGGGGTCTCAAGGGAACTACTGGCAATTAAGGTGCTCCTTTTAATAGAGCACCGGAGCAAAGCATTGACACTCCGTGAACACATGTGATCCTCACATCAAAGCCATTCCCTCCGATTATCCTGATTTCTGTCACTTCGGGGCCATTGGTTCTGGACAACAACGTGTGTATACAACTTGCAGGTAAGACCAAAAACAATACTATCATAATGAATCAATAACATGTTCAGATCTGAAATCATGGCACTCGGGCCCTAGTGACAAGCATTAAGCATAACAAGTCGCAACAAAGTCATAAAGCACTAATAAAAGATACTAGGCACCATGCCCTAACAATCTGATGCTATTACAAGAACGATCTCATCCAATCCGTAACATCCCCATAGCCTACATCGGGGGATTACTCACTCATAGATGGGGAAACATGGATGGTCGATGGAGAAGCGATGGTGATGATGATGGCGATGATCTCCTCCAATTCCCCGTCCCGGCAGGGTGCCAAAACGGAGTTTCTGGTGCTGTTTCGTGGAATCTAGTGGTGGCGGTGGAGCGGAACTCCTTCTGGAAAAACGTCGAACCCCCCTGAGTTTTTAGGTCAGAAGGCAACTTATAGGCGAAGAGGGAGACCGAGGGGGAGTCTAGGGCGGCCAGACCACCCCCTGGCGCGACCAGACCTAGCCCACATGGCCCGGTGGTGTGGCTGGGCCCTAGCCCCACTCCATCTCATATTCTGGCTCCAGGAGTCTTCTGGTGAAATAGAATTTTTGGCTTTTGTCCCGTCCAATTCCGAGAATATTCATTTTCTGACTTTCCTGGAACCAAAAACAGCAGAAAACAGGCAGCTGGCACTGTGGCTCTTATTAATATGTTAGTCCAAGAAATCATATGAAAAGTACTCCAAAGTGTGGACAAAACACAAGAAAGTATATAAAACCAAGCATGGAACATCAAAAATTATAGATACATTTGCAATTTATCAACATCCCCAAGCTTAACTCCTGCTCTTCCTCGAGTAGGTAAGTGATAAAAAGAAAGAATAATTTTTGAGGTGACATGCACCATCATAAACTTGATCAAAGTATTTGTAAAACATTCAAAGCTGGGATCATAGTACTTCAACATAACATGAAAGATAAAGTTCTAGCAATAACACAAAGAAACTATGATGCAACATGAAAAGGCACAAATAAAAGATTCATGAATAACAATGCTTTGCAAGACGTTTGTTTGTTTCACATAAAGAAAACATAGCATAGTAGTATTCAGCTTGTCCCTCATAGAGTAGCAAATATAAATGCATAGGACACCTTCAAAGTTCATAAGAGTGACTAGATACAAATAGTGTAAAACAAGCAATATCAAGGTATGCATTAATCAACTAGTCTTGGGACAATGCACATAGAACTAAGAATGGACACTATGCTCTCAAAGTAGGTGCACAAAGGTAGAAGGTGGAGACTCAATATAATGGTGGAAGAAAGGCCTTCATATAAAGAAGTAGGGATTCAAGTCTCATAAAGAGCTTCCAAAAATTATGGTACTTATAGCTTTCAGCTCTCATTGCCCCTATCATAAGCATCTTGAAGTGATTAAGGTTAAAGTGAACAAACTATGGTGTACATGCTTGCCGAAGTATAAGTTAGAAATCTCATGTCCCTTCTATACGAGGGTCGCTCCTCATGCTACTCAAGTTTAGTCACCGATAAGTTCTTGTCATCATAAGTACATGTGTATCATAGAGAACCGCCAACGGGGTACCCCTTGCCCGATGATATGGAAGAATCCCCATATCAAAATGACAAGGCAAGCAGACAACGAGTATCTCAGCAATCTTCTTATTTACCATGGGAATATGGTGCTTTTTTCTCTCTTTCCTCTTTTCATAATCTCTTTTTTTCTTTTTCTCATTTTTTCTCAATATAGGACTCTTTTTTATAAGAAGAATGCTTCATAGACAACTCATTATGGTTACGCTGCAGGTTTCCACCATCTTAGCATGGATTAGACCAGTGGCCTAGGAATTTTTCTAACACATATACATAACTCCATGGACTTACAAGCTCCCCTTTCATTTCACACTGACGACATCCATAGACAAAAGAGCATGATATCAACTAGGTACAAAGTACCCATGCAATGTTGAAAGCGTTCCCCATGACAGCATGGTTCTGCTAATCCCCAACAAATAAGTGCAAGCATATACAACATAGACGACACAATGGTTCAAGTTTATTAAGGGCAAGAAAAATAAAGTGTGCCATCAAGTTCGTGAGAGCTTTAATCAATAGTTGTCTCATAACATGTTTAATTCGAAAGGTAAACAAAAGCATGAATATACTTGAAATAGCATATGCTAGTAGGTAGGTATCATGGACTCTTTGGAATAACTTGGTTTTAGGAGTTGGATGCATGAGTGGAACTCATATTTGGTTACGGAGGCTAGCAAAAGACTGGGAGCGACAAACTAAGAGAGCAATAATGGCCATAGTCATGCAGAGCGATAAAACATCATTGATCAAAGCATAAAGTGATACTACAAGTTGAAAACTAAAGGATCATAAAGGCTTATGGTGATTTGGGATCGTCATAACATGGTGTGAGCATGCGCCAAGTCAACCCAAATAAAGCATCAAAGGAGAATACCACTATACTATGCTTTAATATGCTAAAACAACGCATGATTCATCTGAGGCACATTAAGCAATCTCAATTGTTTATAACAAGTCATGCACAGCAAATAATACTAAGCATAAAGCCAAAACAATATCAAGCATGGCATGACAAAGCATAGGCCACAGTCAAAAACAAACTCTCTTTAACACTTAAGCATGAACTTTCGTACTCTTTTCCAAACCGAACCAAACTATTTGAAAACCAATGTATGAAAGAGGGGGTCTAACCAATTTATTCAGCAAACTAAGCAAACCAAGCAAATGAAAAACCAAAACGAAAAATAAAAAGAAGACGCTCCAAGAACAACACAACTGTGCATGAAACAATGAAAATGAAGCGTTTGGAAGAAACCTGGGATTTTTATTGATGAAGAAGGGGATGCCTTGGGCATCCCCAAGCTTTGACGCTTGTACTTCTTGGATATTTCTTGGGGTGACATGTGTGGCATCCCCAAGCTTGAGCTTTAGTCCATCCTTCATCTCATTACTCATTCCTTCCATACACCTGATATTTTTCCTTCATACAAAACTTAACACAATCTTTATTAGCAACATTAGTGCACTCAAGATAATAAGTCCTTAGGTTCAGTTCTAACAGAAATAATCTTCCATTAAAACACTAG
This sequence comes from Avena insularis, assembly GCA_023614405.1. Taxonomy (NCBI): domain Eukaryota; kingdom Viridiplantae; phylum Streptophyta; class Magnoliopsida; order Poales; family Poaceae; genus Avena; species Avena insularis. Next base: position 575,465,279 of record CM042694.1, read on the forward strand.
CTACTATAGCACTTCCCTCAAAAAGCTCAATTCCCCAAAAGAACTCAAAAAGGAACCAACAAGAAGCAAATGCAAATAATGGCAATTAAGGCGCTCCTTTTAATAGAGCACCGGAGTAAAGCATTAACACTCTGTGAACACATGTGATCCTCACATCAAAGCCATTCCCTCCGGTTATCCCGATTTCTGTCACTTCGGGGCCATTGGTTCCGGACAACAACGTGTGTATACAACTTGCAGGTAAGAGCAAAAACAATACTATCATAATGAATCAATAACATGTTCAGATCTGAAATCATGGCACTCAGGCCCTAGTGACAAGCATTAAGCATAACAAGTCGCAACATAGTCATAAAGCACTAATAAAAGATACTAGGCACCATGCCCTAACAATCTGATGCCATTACATGAATGATCTTATCCAATACCTACCATCCCCATAGCCTACAGCGGGGGATTACTCACTCATATATGGGGGAAACATGGATGGTCGATGGAGAAGCGATGGTGATGATGATGGCGATGATCTCCTCGAATTCCTGTTCTCCGCGTTCCGTAAGAGTTTCAGGTGTCAAGCTTCGTGGAATCTAGTGGTGGCGGTGGAGCGGAACTCCTTCTGGAAAAATGCCGACCCCCCTGAGTTTTTAGGTAAGAAGGCAACTTATAGGCGAAGAGGGAGACCGAGGGGGAGTCTGGGGTGGCCAGACCACCCCCTGGCGCGGCTAGGCCCAGCCCGCGCGGCCAGGCCCAGCCGGCACGGCCAGGTGGTGTGGCTGGGCCCCAGCCCCACTCCGTCTCATATTCTGGCTCCGGGAGTCTTCTGATGAAATAGGATTTTTGGCTTTTGTCCCGTCCAATTCCGAGAATATTCATTTTCTGACTTTCCTGGAACCAAAAATAGCAGAAAACAGGCAGCTGGCACTATGGCTCTTGTTAATAGGTTAGTCCAAGAAATCATATGAAAAGTACTCCAAAGTGTGGGCAAAACACAAGAAAGTAGATAAAACCAAGCATGGAACATCAAAAATTATAGATACATTTGCAATGTATCAGGAACCATTTTGGTCCTTACAATAGAGTAGCAATTCAAACTTTCCCGATTTCAAAATTTTCATTTCCTTCACAAACATCCGAGGGGAAGGATATTCAATAGATCGTCATTCACAATACTACTAGTACTACAGGGTACAGTGAGTAGTACCAAAAGAAACTTTTTTTGATGAGTAGTACCAGAAGAAACTTCATACAACCATTAACATAACAGCACGAGTTTACATATATAGGACTCGCTGCTGAACTAGTGCAGGTCCAACGCCTCCTGGCACCTAGTCCGCTCCGCTAGCGGCATCTCGTGACATCGGCACCAATGACAGCTCCAGTGACAGAGCCGGCTCCTGACTCATCGACACCTCCGGATAAGGCGGCAGCACCTCCTGAGCCATCGGCGGCACCGCCGGAAAACGAGGCGGCACCTCCGGAGCCATCGGCGGCTCTAGGAGAACACTGTGGATGAAGTTGCCGTTGTTTGGGAACCGGTTCCAGTAGTTGGTGAAAATGTTGGAGCCGGTGAACACCACCATCTTGCAACCGTAGTGGAAGGCCTGGCCGTAGAGGAGACGGGTGTCCCTAAAGTTGACGAACTTGACCATCAACGTCCCGTCCGGATTGTCGTAGATGCCATACATCTGGTACTTGCGGTCACCATACCCAGCGTCGAGGAAGGAGCATGCCAGCTGCCACTTTGTTCTCCGCAGGGAGAAAGCCCAAATGCGCAGGGCATTATCCTCCTGTGCAGCGATGTCGGGATCTTTGCGCTCCGGTACAGCGGGCGGCAGCCGGAAGGTGGCCATGGATGATTTATTATAAAAGAGAAATGATTTATCTACATCATTCTTGCCTCCATGAAACTTGATCTTCAAATATGTTTTGAGAATCTAAGTGCTCTAGGAACTGAAAAGATTGTTTCAGAAGCAAGCAAGGAGTGAAAATTATTTGATATCTAAAACCTTATTTGCTTGCAAGATGATTGAGAATTATTAAGTGCAACATGTGCTCATATTGTATGAGTGTATGCAAAGATTGAAAATGCTTGTGAGATCGAGGCACATGGCTTAATAGGATTGATAGGATACCCATATCAACAAGTTGCAACTTCTTTTCTAGAAGCTCATTCGGAAAGAACTCTAAGTTTAAGCGTGCTTGGCCTAGAGAAATTCTAGGATGGTGACCGACAGGGAAGTGGGTACCGGGTGCGCACGAGTGAGAACAAAGTGTGCAGAAAAGACTAGTGTTGGTGTGTGAAGCCAGTCTAGATATCCTATTAAGCTGCCAGGAGTGATACCCCCGGGGCCCAATGGACGGGGTGTTACAATGCTAGGCGCCTAATCATTGGGCACTAGACTTATTCTCATATCCCTCCTGCCGAGCTATAGTAGCTTCATCATGAAGTAGTCATGATTGGATGGATAAAAAGTATGGGTAAATTGTTAACTATACTAAAATATTGCTAAGAGTTGAATCCGTAAGAACGCTAGTCATGTGATGATAGTGAATAAAACATCAACTTCAAAAGTGTCAATCCAAGGGTGATAGTACTTGACTAACACGCCTAGGATAATTGTGCCAATGAAGTTGGCACCACTATTGATATGCTTCTTCTACAACAAGAGGAAAAACAAAAGAAAAATTGCAAAATTATATGATAGAAAATAAAGTCTTGAAATGTCCAGCTCAGGAGTATATAGATGATATACAAATTATGGATGTATTCTTTGCTAGTTATTAATGTAATTCTTGGGTATTGGATATCCGATTGATTGGTATGAAATGTCATACAAACCAACACAATGTAAGAACTACAATGACCTAAGTAACTAGCAAAAGGATGTGGTGATTATGCACGTCGGGAATTAAATAAAGTGTTATTGTGTTTGCCGTTGGCATCTTACCTAGCCCTTAAGATTTATTATAAAAGCTTAGTAATTGTTGCATAGCTTCGGCTTTATGAGAACAATGGTTGTTCAACTTTAAGTTGTGATCCATAGTGGATGGATTAGTTATTATAAATCTTGATGGTGATACACACATCATAACAGTGACACTAAACATCACAAGACAATGATTGAATTTCGCTTAATTGTGACGCCACTGTTTAGGTCATATTATAAAGAAACACATGAAGAAAATCCATGGTGATGGACTTTTGGAATCATTTCAAGCTTGTTAGACTTATCTAAAAGACTAAAACTCCGTTCACAAGCAAATATTGAACGGGCGGCTAACTTGTTGGAGATCATACATATTGATGTGTGTAGTCCATTATGTGTAGCCGCGCGTGGTGGATTCTTCTACTTCATATATACTTTCACCGATGATTTGAGTGGATATATATGGGTATATCTATTTGATGAGAAATAAGTATGAGACATTTGAAAAGTGTTGAAAGTGTTTTGGAATCAAGTGAATAATCATCATAATAATAGAATCAAGAATTTAAGATTGGATCGTAGAGGAAAAATATTTGACTTACGAGTTTAGCTAGCACTAAGAGTTGTGGAATTATTCCACAACTTGCACCTCTCGAAACACCACAATATTATGGAATGTTCTTGAGATGTAATCAAACTTTGTTTGACATGGTTGGATCTAAGATGAACCAAATAAAACTATCGTTATATTTTTGTGGATTATTCTTTAGAGACTACCGCTTTACACTGAATAGTGCGCCATCATAATCCGTTGAAATGACACCATATGAGTTATGGCATGGGATCAAATCCAAGATGTCTTTTTTAAAATTTTGGTATGCTAGGCATATGTAAATTGTTTACAAACTAAAATAGGATGAATGTGTCTTTGTAGGTTATCCCTTGGTAACATCTAGGGATTCCTTCTACCTTAAAAGCAAAGACAAAAGAGTTTGTTTCCTAGTACGGCATATTACTCGAGAAGAACTTCCTAACAAAAGTTTTTGAACGGGAGGACAATAGAGCTTGATGAGGTTATTGAATCTGAGAAAGATGAGCAAAGTAGTGCAGCACTAGAAAGTGTCCCGGAGACGGCCATGGCGCCTGAGGCTCCCACGCCTACAAAATGTTGTAGTCCTGGAAATTGAAGTTCCTATTAAACCAAATAGGTTGGGTAAAGTTTATACTCAAATAGTAAGATTTGAGGATGAAACATTATTGTACGATGAACTAACTATAAATAAGCAATGATGGGCCTTGACACCGTTAAATGGCTAGATGCCATAAAACCAGGATAGTATCCATGTACGAAAATCAAGTTTTGATAATTGGTAGACCCTCCGGAAGGCATTAAGCCTATCCAACGTAAATGGATATATAAAGAGATAGACATGTATGTTCACATCCATAGAAGCTCGACTTGTAAGAAAATGAGTTTACGACAAAGTTCAGTGAGTTGACTATGATAAGATTGGATCTTCTGTAGTGATGCTTAAGTCTATTGAGATTATTCTACAACCACTACATATTCACAAGATATGATAGTTGGATAACAAAACAAAGTCCCTTTCAAGGAGTGTTGACCTAGGACGTGTATTTGACATGAACCAAGGGTTTTGTTAGTTCAAAGGATGCTAGAAATGGGTGCAAACTTAATTGGTAGAAGTTGGCATCATGGAGTTGGAATCTTCACTTTGATGAAATTGAAAGATTTGGTTTCATCAGGAACGGTGAAGATGCTTGTATGTTTACAAGAAATTAAGTGGGAGTGCTAAGACATATTTCTAATACTTTATGTGGACAACATATCGTTGATTACAAAAATGATGTATCTTTTCTTGACACACGTAAGATTTCACTAAAATTAGATTTGTGTGAAAATCTTAGGCAAAATAGGAATATCGGGCATCACTATATATATACATAGATTAAGGCACCTAATATAGTTATGCCAAAGTATATAGATGAAATATTAAATTGGTTTAATATGGAGATGACAAGAAAGAGGTCTTGCTATGGAAGAGGTTGGAGCAAGAATCAAGTGTTTTGACACTTGATGATTAAAACCGCACATCAAGCATATACACCATGATATGTGCATAACCAGATATGTCTTATGATCTAAAATGTTATGAGCGTATACCAGAGTGATACATATGATGATCACATGCCAATAGTAAGTATATTCTTATGTACTTAAATGGACAAAGAATATGTTTTATATGCATAAGTGACAAACGGTTTGTTATAAGGTGTTACATCGATACTCGGCTTGTCACATATACAAAATTAGGCTACATGATTTATATAAGGTGGTGTACTGGGATGGAATTAAATTCCATGTTTGATTTAGATGAGTTCCAAAGTTAAATATTGTGACGGATACTACTATGGAAGGCTAAGTATATTGTTGTCATGACAATGGCAAAGGAGGGCATTATGAGTCAAAAGATTCATTTTTGAACTTAGTGTAGTTCTGAGTGTGCTAGTACTATGAAGAACTATTGTGAGACAATATAGGACACATAGTTCCGGTCGAGGAACTAAGGCTCACTAGTTGACCAAACATATATAGTGCCATCTCATTGAAAATAAGTGATGCGTGAAGATGCAAATATATGCAAGTACACATGGACCTGAACTTATCAGATCCGTCGAGAAAGTTTACCACATGCAAAGCATGAAGACACGGATTTGCCACAGGTTTTAAGTGCTGAAATATTGACTAGATAATAGACTTTAGTAGTTTCGGATAATAAGTATTTGGAGGAAAACCCTAATACATATGTGGAATCATAAACACCATTTATATATTGCTAATCTCACATCTAAGACTATTTCATGTATCATTGATAGTCGCGGTTTCCTAACTATGGTAAAAACGACAATGTGTTATGGAGTTACTGGTGATATATGAAATCGGAGTTGTTGGGAGAACAATGAGGATGGATAGACCCAACATGATATACCGTGAAGCGCATCGTCAATATTGTTATCTGTAGTTTCTCATTAACAATGTATTGCCTTTACTAAAGATCGTTTGACCATTAGACACATGTGAACTTGGGTACAATATGGACATGGAAAGATTCTTCAAACGCTGCTCTTAACGGAGTAATCATAAAGTTGATACTTGCTCTTCAAACGCTGCTCTTAACAGAGTAATCATAAAGTTGATACTCGCTCTTACCGGATGGTACACCAATTATTTACATGGGGTGCTTGCGAGAATTGCTACTCCAGACGGTGGAGAGATACACTCTAAACCCACTCATGTACTATGATGTTCGTCATCGTCTGGTCGAACATGTGATCAAGTTGTTGAACACATGAACATCGATAGTGTGGTATGAGTAAAGAGTACATGGCGGGTAACGAGAATAACCTAGTGTTTCATCTTGGGCAATGTAAAATATCAACGGAGCAATACAATATGTATCAGACATATTACAACGGTTCACATAATAAAGATCTTCATGTTATTTGCGGGGGTTCTACGTGTATCAAGACACCAATAATAATAATTGTCACGAAATGAGTTCTGGACATGTCCAAAAATATCTGAAACCATAAGGTCACACACTTAAGAGTTCAATGCCATTTAGAACGTGAGTTCGAATGAAGATTCAGTAGAGAAATAATCCTGAAGGTGTTTGGAGTGTCTCTGAATATATCGTAGGTGTCTGAAATATTATCAAGAGTGTTCAAAATAAGTTTTGAGCATTAATAAGATGAGATAAGGGTTTCGAGAGTGTCTTGGATGATCTCGAAATGGTTCCAAGAGGTCTCGGATAATCCCGAAAGTGTCCAAAATGGTCCCTAGAGTGTCCGGAATGGTTCTTGGTATATATTGAAGGTTTCAGAAGGTTCCGGAAGGTACCGGATCATCTATGTCCAGAAGGTTCTATAATAGGCGCATACATGTTGCCGTAAGAGACAAGCAGATGTCTGATGGCTCAATGCATGGCGCCTAGAAAAATGCTTGTTGGCGGTATTGATGTAGAGCTTGTTGGGAACCCCAAGAGGAAGGTATGATGAGCACAGCAGCAAGTTTCCCTCAGTTATGAAACCAAGGTTTAATCGAACCAGTAGGAGCAAGGAAACACCCCAAAGGTGTTCCTAGCTGAGCCTTGGCAGGGCGCACTACCGGTGCTAGTAGCAACATGGAGACCTACACAACACAACCACAAAACTTTGTCCCCAACTTGTGATGAGGTTGTCAATCTCACCGTGTTTTGCAGAAAACAAAGGATTAAACGTATCGAATGGAAAGAAGTAAAAGTTTGCAGAAAGTAAACACAAAGCAGTAAAAGATTGTAGATTGTATGTAAAAGACAAGGACCGAGATCCATAGTTCACTAGAGGTGGCTCTCCTTAAGATAGATAACATGCTGGGTGAACAAATTACAGCGGGACAATTGACTATAGGGTCCCCAACCTTCAATGAGGTTGATCCCTCCTGTGTTTACAATGCTAGTCCCTGGATCAATAGCTAGCATCCACAGTTTAGATGTAATATCAAGAAATAAAGGTCATAATATAACTTTATAACCAGGAATAACATAATTTTATTACATCATACATAGCTCATTTGGCTATTACATTACATTGCAGCGGAATAACTATAGTCATGGGGTCCTTCATCTTCAAAGTGCCACAGGCAGATGTTGGTTGTAGACTTTGTAATCCTAATCAATCAATCTTCACTAAAAACAATCAAACCTGCAACATACAAGTTACAGCCACAAAGGGTCAATACATTTGAATTGTATTGGCAAGTGATACTATGGTAGTATAGTGGAGTCTATCATCTATATGCTTTTGGCTAAGTGGAGTTGAGGCTTGCATTGCTCAAAATAGATTTTTCCTTAACATTTGAAAATACTAAGTTTTTGCTTTGATAAAATCATTTTTCTCATTCAAAGATTGAAGATCCTTTACAAGGCATCTCTCAATCAAAGATTGAAGATTTCAAACAACCCTTGTTCAAACCACAAGTTCTACTTAGAAGTTGGAGTGATGAGATTCTTGATTGCTTCCATGTCTTGATGCTCAAATTGTCCTTTTCCAGGGACATGGCTAAGTACTTAGGTTTTACACTCTGCAAAGGTGGTGCACTTTCCCCACAAGACTTGGTTTCCCAAGACAAGATCTTTCAGAAGCTTTCCCTTAGACCAAAATGGACACGCCCCAACCTATCAAACACTACCACCAACTGTCCATATGGCTAAGTTCTTGCAACCTATATGATCATGGCAGAGCCCATATTGCCAAGTGGTTGCACTTGAAGCTTCTCAACATTTGACATCTCAAATCTCTTTGTTCCTGGGTGGCCATCCACAAGTGAGATACACAAGCCAAGTCCATGGCCTTGTGAACCACTCAACACAAACCATTCCTTCCATTTCCACCCAGGTGATTCATTCACTTAGTTGTTTTATTAAACAAAACATAAGTCCACAGGCTTAGAAATTTTCCATAGCATGAATATATTTTCCACCCTTGTTTTCTATTAGCTAAGCTAAGCATGAAAGTAATAGGAATCTTAACTTAGGAAATTTCTACTAAGGTTTCATCTACTAGGTTTTACTATAGCAAGGTTTATACTTAGCAAAATCCATGCAAGTTTTACTTAGCAAAAACACTAATGCATAGTGAAAGTAATGGGACAAAAAGTATGAAGCATCACTTGCCTTTTTGGTAGAGGGTATAAGTTCACTCCTTGTCCTTGCAACAATCACACTCTTCAAGTCACTACAAATCAATCAAGCAAGGCACAAACTCAATCTACCAATCAAGCAAAACAACACACAAAATGACAAAGTCAAAGTAATGCATGCAAGCATGCCAAGCTTTGTTTTGTTTGAAGAAGTGGTTCCTAATGGTCCATAAACATTTGATAACACCTATTGGTCATTTTGTAAAGTGGCAAAGTCATTTGCAAAGAGGTTTCTCTTCAAAACCATTTTCAAAACAAAGTATCATTTTATGTGGTGTAGAAATATTTTTACTAAGGCATTAGCCTATAGGGTTCACCAAATATGTTTTCAAATCACAAAACTTGGTTTTTTGGCGTCAGAGAGTTTAAAACAAAACATTTTCCAAAGGTTTTCTTCCAAAACCATTTTTAATAAATAAACCACATTTCTATTTGACTAGAAATGGTTTTAAATCAAAGAATCATTATTTTGTTTCACCAAATGAGTTGCTATTGCAAAACTTGGTGTTTTGGGTCAGTAGGTTTGGTCCAAACCATTTTCTCAAAGTTTTCCATTCAAAACCATTTTCATAAACAAAACAATAATTTTATTTAGCTAGAATTGGACTAAACCAATTAATCCATTCTAAACTTTTCCAAATTCATTTTCCAAAACATAGGTTGGTTCCTAGGGTCAGTAAGGTCACAACAATCCATTTTGCAAAGGTTTTAACCCTAAAATCATTTTTAAACAATTTTTCTAAGCTAAACTAGCACACAAAAGAATCTGCAAAAACAAACAAACTAATAGTTACTATTTGCTAAACCAAGGGCAGGGTTGGCTAGGGCTTGCTCTCCTGAATCCAACGACATAAAATTTGTAATTTTTGGACGTGTGGATCCAAAGATACAAGGGTTTGAAGTTTGCAAATAATTCTGTTTTCAAATCTGTTTCAGATCGTCTGGTGCCACGCGTCTTAATCTCATTCGCCCATACCGTTTCGTCTGGATTGGCTATTCTGGCGCGTTGGATCAAGTCCGATCGTGCGACACAGGATCATCACTTACCCCTTCGCTAACGTTCTATCGTATCCGTCAGATCCAGATCCTACGGTTAATAACACGCTTGCCAAAGTCTGGCGGCGCTCGATGGCTGCGCGCGGTGGCGGCGCTCTGGCGGCGAGGTTGCCGACGATGCAGGATGCGAGAAAGAGGGAGGGGGAGCTCACCGAGTTCGCAGCACACTGCTGATGCTCAACGTGGTACTGGTTGATGAAGGGGCGCACGGGTTCCTGGGGAATTGCTCACCGGAGTTGAGAACGACGTCGGACGGCTCTGTCCGTGGTCGAAGACGACGCTACAGATCAAGAGAAGGCAGACCGAGGGCAGGGTTAGACGCAGGAGATCATGGCGGAGCTGTGAGCGTGAACGAGAAGAAGAGGGGCGACCTGGTTTACCTGGAAGACGTCGTCGGAGAAGAGACAGACGGCGGCGCTGTCGGAGCTTGTCAAAGCTGACGCTCTGGGGCGCCCGTGGTCGAATGGAGGACACGGGGAGAAGCGTCTGGGAATGGGGAAGCTTCTAGGGTGCTCGGGAAGGTAGGGGTGGTGAGTCTTGGTCGGAATCGACACCGAACCTCGTCGGAGACAGAGGAGATCGGGGAGGAATTGGGGCGGCCTGGTGGCGTGATTGAGGGAGGAGACAGAGGGGAAGTGAAGAGGAGAGGGAGGTGATTTATCCTGCGTGGTCGTGGGGCTGATTCAACGCGTGTTTAAGGCGTATTACGCCGGAGTTATTCCGTCTGTAACGGCCGGCGAAGGGTGAGCGTGGTCTGCGGGTGGGGAAGAAGAACAGGAGGAGTGGGGTCTACACTGCCGATAGAAAAGAAAGGGGGTTGGGTCCACCAGTCAGCTGCTTAGCGGGTTCTTTCTGCGGTGAAGAAAACGGTTCGGGCGAGGGTGAAAACGATGAACAGGCGAGTGGGTCCGCTTGGCAGTGAAAGAAAGGGAGTGGGGGTGGGGTCCAGTTGTCACTCTCTGTGCGGGTACGTTTCTGAGTGAGAAAAGAATGCTTCAGGGAAGAGAACAGGTGGGCTAGGTGGGCTGCTGTTGGGCTAGTTGGGCCAGATGGTGGGCTGCTCTATTTTTTTCTGTTTCTGAAACTTTTTCTTTTTCTATTTCTATTTTCCTGTTTTTGAATTTCAAACAATCAAACAAGGTTCAAATCAATTCAAACAAACACCACACTTCACAACTTTGAACTTGGTTCTGTTTATCAACAACCAAATTCTAAAAATAAAATAATATTTTTATTCATTTTAGGATCCATTCATTAATTAAATAAAATGGACCTTTTAGTTATTTAATCAAATAGGGTTTGATTTAATTAATAAAATTTCCATTTGAAATCCAAATATTTTCAAAACCAAATCAATAGGTTTTATTTGAAAATAAGGAAGACTTGAAAACTTGTTTAAAACAAAATAACCTTTTTGCTATAGGGTCCATTAATAATTAAATAGAATGGACCTTTGTTAATAAATCAAATAGGATTTGTTTATTTAAAAACTTTATTTTGAAATCTAAAATAAAACCAAAACACTTTAGTAGGTTTTATTTTGAGAAAACAAAATACTTCGAAAACTTATTTTAAAAGAATAAATAAGTTTTTTTTTGAAAATAGTAAAACCTTTATTAATAAAACTTGGATATTTAAATCCTTTTTATTTTAAATAAACCTCTACTATTTTTAATCAAAGCAAAACCTTTTGTTTCAAAGTCTTGGCCAAGGTTTAATTTGGCTTTATAAAATAATCTTTATTTAAAATATTTCTTTTCATTTTGAGAACCAAATCCTTTGGAAAACTTATTAAAATAAAATAATAAGTTTTAGTGTTTATTTAAAAAGAAAAAGCCTTTACTTTACTAAAATTGGATATTTAAATCCTTATTATTTTATTTAAATAAACCTTTACTCATTTTATCAAAACAAAATATTTTAATATAAAAGCTTGGCCAAAATTAATTTGGCTCTTTAAAATATAACCTTTATTTATAAATCCACCTTTTCATTTGAAAACAAAGTCTTTTATTAAAAGATCCAAAATAGTATTTCCAAAATATTTTATTTTCCTTTATTAAATGTTTTATCTTTTTAAATCCCTTTAGGATTTTATTTGATCCAAATTGGTTTGAAGTCCCAACTGAAATCAAAAAGTTTCTTCTGGCCTTGAAAATCAAACAAAGTTTTATTTTATTCATTTATTTTCACATTACAAGATTTGGAAAATCTTGGGATGTGACAGGCTACCACCCTTAAAATAAATCTTTTAGATTTGGGAAGGTTAGGGTTACAAGCAGGTTCAAAACAACTAGGGTACTACCACCCTTAAAAATTTTCAAACAAAAATTACACATTGTCCTTCTTGGGATCCTGGGGAAACTTCTCTGGGCAGATGTTTGCATAGTGGCCTTTATTTCCATACTTGACTCATGGGCCAAGATTGAGTTTCTCCATAGGCTTGATCAACTTATTCTTCATCTTTTCTGGAAAATTGCTTGCATAATGTCCCTTCTCTTTGCAATTGTAACATTGCAACTGGCTTATGTCCTTCTTCTTCTTTTTGGGTCTCTCCAAAGCTAGGAGTTCTTCTAGTTCATGTTCTTCATAGGTGGGAGATCTTTCTCTCTTCTTGGGGCTTTGATCTTCATGTTCCTTGGATGCATGATCCTTGTCTTCATAGATAATGCAATCTTGGGTTCTCTCTAGAATAATATCCTTGTCATCCTTGTTATCATTAGCTCCTTGGGAAAAGTTTTCTCCCATGTTGATCATTTGAGTGACCAATCCTTGCAACAATTGGGATTGAAGTTTCAAAATCCTTTGTATGGCTGGGTCTAATCCATTGTTGTTGGCTAAAAGTTGAGTTGTCTCTTGGCTCAACTGGTTTTGGGTTGCTATGAGCTCTTTCATGCTGTCCTTGGTTGGTGTTGGTGTCAGCAACTTTGATGTTGGAGTCCTTTGGAGTAGTCATCTGTTTGGGTTGGGTAGGGATTAGAATAGGCAAAAGGTTTTTCTAAGGAATCAATTCTAATCACACATCACAATTCACACAAGCAATGTGCAAGCAATCACAAACCAAACATTCCATTCAAACAACAAGGTTCAAGCACATACTTAGGCAACAAAATAATTTTGTTACACCACATAAGTTGGTGTGTTTGACTTTAACTATAAATGGTGGTCCATCTACATGGTTCACTTGTGATCTTTCCATCCTTCCTGGTTGATTCTTCTTGAATGAGGTCTTTTTCTTCTTGAGAAAATTCTTGGTCACAAAAACTTCAAAGGTGATCATGGCTTCTTCTAAGTTGTGTTTCCTTAGTCTTCAAGTCTTGAGTAACATTTCTTGTCTCACTTGTAGTCTTTAGTGATATCCAAGTTGGAAGTCCTTGGTGAATATGCTGAAGATGTTGAAGTCAGTAGGGTTGAAGAAGTTGAAGTCATTAGAGTTGAAGATGTTGAAGAAGTCCTTTGCACATGGTGTAGTCTTTGGCCATGGGGTAGGTTTTTACATCAAGTTTGAAATAGAAGAGAAGTAGAGTTGAAACCAAAATGGTTGAGGAAAGAGTTTACAAGATTGTTTGTAAATAAGTTTTGGAACAAATACAACTCCTATTTTTCTAAGGGGTTTTGTCCAATCCTAGGGTTACATATCCTACAGGCAACACAATGCTCTGATACCATCTTATAGGGTCCCCAACCTTCAATGAGGTTGATCCCTCCTGTGTTTACAATGCTAGTCCCTGGGTCAATAGCTAGCATCCACAGTTTAGATGTAATATCAAGAAACAAAGGTCATAATATAACTTTATAACCAGGAATAACATAATTTTATTACATCATACATAGCTCATTTGGCTATTGCATTACATTGCAGCGGAATAACTATAGTCATGGGGTCCTTCATCTTCAAAGTGCCACAGGCAGATGTTGGTTGTAGACTTTGTAATCCTAATCAATCAATCTTCACTAAAAACAATCAAACCTGCAACATACAAGTTGCAGCCACAAAGGGTCAATACATTTGAATTGTATTGGCAAGTGATACTATGGTAGTATAGTGGAGTCTATCATCTATATGCTTTTGGCTAAGTGGAGTTGAGGCTTGCATTGCTCAAAATAGATTTTTCCTTAACATTTGAAAATACTAAGTTTTTGCTTTGATAAAATCATTTTTCTCATTCAAAGATTGAAGATCCTTTACAAGGCATCTCTCAATCAAAGATTGAAGATTTCAAACAACCCTTGTTCAAACCACAAGTTTTACTTAGAAGTTGGAGTGATGAGATTCTTGATTGCTTCCATGTCTTGATGCTCAAATTGTCCTTTTCCAGGGACATGGCTAAGTACTTAGGTTTTACACTCTGCAGAGGTGGTGCACTTTCCCCACAAGACTTGGTTTCCCAAGACAAGATCTTTCAGAAGCTTTCCCTTAGACCAAAATGTACGCGCTCCAACCTATCAAACACTACCACCAACTGTCCATATGGCTAAGTTCTTGCAACCTATATGATCATGGCAGAGCCCATATTGCCAAGTGGTTGCACTTGAAGCTTCTCAACATTTGACATCTCAAATCTCTTTGTTCCTGGGTGGCCATCCACAAGTGAGATACACAAGCCAAGTCCATGGCCTTGTGAACCACTCAACACAAACCATTCCTTCCATTTCCACCCAGGTGATTCATTCACTTAGTTGTTTTATTAAACAAAACATAAGTCCACAGGCTTAGAAATTTTCCATAGCATGAATATATTTTCCACCCTTGTTTTCTATTAGCTAAGCTAAGCATGAAAGTAATAGGAATCTTAACTTAGGAAATTTCTACTAAGGTTTCATCTACTAGGTTTTACTATAGCAAGGTTTATACTTAGCAAAATCCATGCAAGTTTTACTTAGCAAAAACACTAATGCATAGTGAAAGTAATGGGACAAAAAGTATGAAGCATCACTTGCCTTTTTGGTAGAGGGTATAAGTTCACTCCTTGTCCTTGCAACAATCACACTCTTCAAGTCACTACAAATCAATCAAGCAAGGCACAAACTCAATCTACCAATCAAGCAAAACAACACACAAAATGACAAAGTCAAAGTAATGCATGCAAGCATGCCAAGCTTTGTTTTGTTTGAAGAAGTGGTTCCTAATGGTCCATAAACATTTGATAACACCTATTGGTCATTTTGTAAAGTGGCAAAGTCATTTGCAAAGAGGTTTCTCTTCAAAACCATTTTCAAAACAAAGTATCATTTTATGTGGTGTAGAAATATTTTTACTAAGGCATTAGCCTATAGGGTTCACCAAATATGTTTTCAAATCACAAAACTTGGTTTTTTGGGGTCAGAGAGTTTAAAACAAAACATTTTCCAAAGGTTTTCTTCCAAAACCATTTTTAATAAATAAACCACATTTCTATTTGACTAGAAATGGTTTTAAATCAAAGAATCATTATTTTGTTTCACCAAATGAGTTGCTATTGCAAAACTTGGTGTTTTGGGTCAGTAGGTTTGGTCCAAACCATTTTATAAAAGTTTTCCATTCAAAACCATTTTCATAAACAAAACAATAATTTTATTTAGCTAGAAATGGACTAAACCAATTAATCCATTCTAAACTTTTCCAAATTCATTTTCCAAAACATAGGTTGGTTCCTAGGGTCAGTAAGGTCACAACAATCCATTTTGCAAAGGTTTTAACCCTAAAATCATTTTTAAACAATTTTTCTAAGCTAAACTAGCACACAAAAGAATCTGCAAAAACAAACAAACTAACAGTTACTATTTGCTAAACCAAGGGCAGGGTTGGCTAGGGCTTGCTCTCCTGAATCCAACGACATAAAATTTGTAATTTTTGGACGTGTGGATCCAAAGATACAAGGGTTTGAAGTTTGCAAATAATTCTGTTTTCAAATCTGTTTCAGATAAATGCGGTGCCACTGTCTTAATCTCATTCGCCCATACCGTTTCGTCTGGATTGGCTATTCTGGCGTGTTGGATCAAGTCCGATCGTGCGACACAGGATCATCACTTACCCCTTCGCTAACGTTCTAACGTATCCGTCAGATCCAGATCCTACGGTTAATAACACGCTTGCCAAAGTCTGGTGGCGCTCGATGGCTGCGCGCAGCGGCGGCGCTTTGGCGGCGAGGTTGCCGACGATGCAGGATGCGAGAAAGAGGGAGGGGGAGCTCACCGAGTTCGCAGCACACTGCTGATGCTCAACGTGGTACTGGTTGATGAAGGGGCGCACGGGTTCCTGGGGAATTGCTCACCGGAGTTGAGAACAACGTCGGACGGCTCTGTTCGTGGTCGAAGACGACGCTACAGATCAAGAGAAGGCAGACCGAGGGCAGGGTTAGACGCAGGATATCATGGCGGAGCTGTGAGCGTGAACGAGAAGAAGAGGGGCGGCCTGGTTTACCTGGAAGACGTCGTCGGAGAAGAGGCAGACGGCAGCGCTGTCGGAGCTTGTCAAAGCTGACGCTCTGGGGCGCCCGCGGTCGAATGGAGGACACAGGGAGAAGCGTCTGGGAATGGGGAAGCTTCTAGGGTGCTCGGGAAGGTAGGGGTGGTGAGTCTTGGTCGGAATCGACACCGAACCTTGTCGGAGATAGAGGATCTCGGGGAGGAATTGGGGCGGCCTGGTGGCGTGATTGAGGGAGGAGACAGAGGGGAAGTGAAGAGGAGAGGGAGGTGATTTATCCTGCGTGGTCGTGGGGCTGATTCAACGCGTGTTTAAGGCGTATTACACCGGAGTTATTCCGTCTGTAACGGCCGACGAAGGGTGAGCGTGGTCTGCGGGTGGGGAAGAAGAACATGAGGAGTGGGGTCTACCTGTCAGCGATAGAAAAAGAAAGGGGGTTGGGTCCACCAGTCAGCTGCTTAGCGGGTTCTTTCTGCGGTGAAGAAAACGGTTCGGGCGAGGGTGAAAACGATGAACAGGCGAGTGGGTCCGCTTTGCAGTGAAAGAAAGGGAGTGGGGGTGGGGTCTAGTTGTCACTCTCTGTGCGGGTACATTTCTGAGTGAGAAAAGAATGCTTCGGGGAAGAGAACAGGTGGGCTAGGTGGGCTGCTGTTGGGCTAGTTGGGCCAGATGGTGGGCTGCTCTATTTTTTCTACATTTACGAAACTTTTTCTTTTTCTATTTCTATTTTCCTGTTTTTGAATTTCAAACAATCAAACAAGGTTCAAATCAATTCAAACAAACACCACACTTCACAAATTTGAACTTGGTTCTGTTTATCAACATAAATCAAATTCAAAAAATAAAATATTATTTTTATTCATTTTAGGATCCATTCATTAATTAAATAAAATGGACCTTTTAGTTATTTAATCAAATAGGGTTTGATTTAATTAATAAAATTTCCATTTGAAATCCAAATATTTTCAAAACCAAATCAGTAGGTTTTATTTGAAAATAAGGAATACTTGAAAACTTGTTTAAAACAAAATAACCTTTTTGCTATAGGGTCCATTAATAATTAAATAGAATGGACCTTTGTTAATAAATCAAATAGGATTTGTTTATTTAAAAACTTTATTTTGAAATCTAAAATAAAACCAAAACACTTTAGTAGGTTTTATTTTGAGAAAACAAAATACTTGGAAAACTTATTTTAAAAGAATAAATAAGTTTTGATGTTTTGAAAATAGTAAAACCTTTATTAATAAAACTTGGATATTTAAATCCTTTTTATTTTAAATAAACCTCTACTATTTTTAATCAAAGCAAAACCTTTTGTTTCAAAGTCTTGGCCAAGGTTTAATTTGGCTTTATAAAATAATCTTTATTTAAAATATTTCTTTTCATTTTGAGAACCAAATCCTTTGGAAAACTTATTAAAATAAAATAATAAGTTTTAGTGTTTATTTAAAAAGAAAAAGCCTTTACTTTAATAAAATTGGATATTTAAATCCTTATTATTTTATTTAAATAAACCTTTACTCATTTTATCAAAACAAAATATTTTAATATAAAAGCTTGGCCAAAATTAATTTGGCTCTTTAAAATATAACCTTTATTTATAAATCCACCTTTTAATTTGAAAACAAAGTATTTTATTAAAAGATCCAAAATATTATTTCCAAAATATTTTATTTTCCTTTATTAAATGTTTTATCTTTTTAAATCCCTTTAGGATTTTATTTGATCCAAATTGGTTTGAAGTCCCAATTGAAATCAAAAAGTTTCTTCTGGCCTTGAAAATCAAACAAAGTTTTATTTTATTCATTTATTTTCACATTACAAGATTTGGAAAATCTTGGGATGTGACATTGACAAACACCGAGAAAGCAATATATGCATATACTAATCATCTTGACTCCTCTGAGACTTGATTGGGCTTTACAACATAATACATAGACCGTCATCCAACTGCATCTATGACTAATAATCCACCTTCAGGTTATCATCCGAACCCCCTCCAGTATTAAGTTGCAAGCAACAGATTATTGCTTTACGAACTGCGTGTAAAGTAAACAATACGATTGTTCTATGAACAAAGGATTGTCATTTTCTCCCTAGTAGCAATAGCACATCTAGTACCTTAGAGATTTCTGTCACTTCCCCAGATTACCAGAGGCATGAACCCACTATCGAGCATAAATACTAACTCTTGGAGTTGCTAGCATCTACTTGGACAAGATAGCTACTAACAACGGAAAGCATGCAAGATATCAAATAACAAAGACATGATAGAATCAATAATCAATCTGAAATAGCATCTCAATATCCATCGGATCCCCGCAAACACAGCATGCATGATTACAAATAGATGATCTTGATCATGAATGGAGCTCACAAGATCTACACATGAAAGCACAAAGGAGGAGAACCAGCCATCTAGCTACTACATGGATCTGTAGTCCAAGGACGAACTACTCACGCATCACACCGGAGGCTTGCATGGTGATGAAGAAGGCCACCAGGGTGAATTCCCCTCTCTGGCAGGGTGCCGGGAAGAGCTTCAGATCCCTCCCGATCTAGGGATGGAGATGACGGCGGCTACAGACTCTTTCATGGATTTTTGATCGGGTCCTTAGGGTTTTCGTCCCGAGGGCAATATATAGGCGGAAGGAGAGGCCGAGGGGGTGCCGGGAGCCACCACACCACCCCCTGGTGCGGGCCAGGCCTGGCCGTGCGGCTAGGTGGTGTGGTCGGCCCCTGGCCCTTCTCCGTCTCATATTCTGGCACTTGATCCCTTTCGGAAAAATAGGCACTTTGGCTTTTGTCCCGTCCAATTCCGAGAATATTCATTTTCTGACTTTCCTGGAACCAAAAACAGTAGAAAACAGGCAGCTGACACTATGGCTCTTGTTAATAGGTTAGTCCAAGAAATCATATGAAAAGTACTCCAAAGTTGGAACAAAACACAAGAAAGTGGATAAAACCAAGCATGGAACATCAAAAATTATAGATACATTTGCAATGTATCAACATCCCCAAGCTTAACTCCTGCTCGTCCTCGAGTAGGTAAGTGATAAAAAGAAAGAATAATTTTTGAGGTGACATGCACCATCAAAGACTTAATCAAAGTATCTGTAAAACATTCAAAGTTGGGATTATAGTACTTCAATTATAACATGAAAGACAAAGTTCTAGCAATAAGCAAAGAAGCTATGATGCAACATGAAAAAGCACAAACAAAAGATTCATGAATAACAGTGCTTTGCAAGACATTTGTTTGTTTCACATAAAGAAAACATAGCATAATAGTATTGAGCTTGTCCCTCATAGAGTAGCAAATATAAATGCATAGGACACCTTCAAAGTTCATAAGAGTGACTAGATACAATAGTTTAAAACAAGCAATATCAAAGTATGCATCAATCAACTAGTCTTGGGACAATGCACATAGAACTAAGAATGGCCACTATGCTCACAAAGTAGGTGCATAAAGGTAGAAGATGGAGACTCAATATAATGGTGGAAGAAAGGCCTTTGAAAAAGGAAGTAGTTATTCAAGTCTCATAAAGAGCTTCCAAAAATTATGGTACTTATAGCTTTGAGCTCTCATTGCCCCTATCATAAGCATATTGAAGTGATTAAGGTTAAAGTGAACAAACTATGGTGTACATGCTTGACGAAGTATAAGTCAGAAATCTCATGTCCCTTGTATACGAGGGCTTCTCCTCATGCTACTCAAGTTTAGTCACCGGTAAGTTCTTGTCATCGTAAGTACATGTGTATCATAGAGAACCGCCAACGGGGTACCCCTTGCCCGATGGTACGGAAGAATCCCCATATCAAAATGACAAGGCAAGCAGACAATGAGCATCTCAGCATTCTTCTTATTTACCATGGGAATATGGTGCTTTTTTCTATCTTTTCTCTTTTCATAGTATCTCTTTTTTTTATTTCTATTTTTCTCAATATAGGACTCTTTTTTTATAAGAAGAATGCTTCATAGACAGCTCATTATGGTTACGCTGCAGGTTTCCACCATGTTAGCATGGATTAGACCAGCCCGCTTTCTAACACATATACATAACTCCATGGACTTACAAGCTCCCCTTTCATTTCACACCAACGACATCCATATACAAAAGAGCATGATCTCAACTAGGTACAAGTACCAAGTGCAATGTTGAAAGCGTTCCCCATGAAATCATGGTTCTGCTAATTCCCAACAAATAAGTGCAAGCATATACAACATAGATGACACAATGGTTCAAGTTTATTAAGGGCAAGTAAAGTAAAGTGTGGCATCAAGTTCGTGAGAGCTTTAATCACTAGTTTTCTCATAACAAGTGGAAGGTAAACAAAAGCATGAATATACTTGGAATAGAATAAGCTAGTAGGTAGGTATAGTGGACTCTTTGGAATAACTTGGTTTAGGGAGTTGGATGCATGAGTGGAACTCATACTTTGTTGTGGAGGCTAGCAAAAGACTGGGAGCGACAAACTAAGAGAGCAATGATGGCCATAATCATGTAGAGCGACAAAACATCATTGATCAAAGCATAAAGTGATACTACAAGTTGAAAACTAAAGGATCATAAAGGCTATGGTGACTTTGGATAGTCATAACATGGTGTGAGCATGTGCCAAGTCAACCCAAATAAAGCATCAAAGGAGAATACCACTATACTATGCTTTAATATGCTAAAACAACGAATGATTCATCCAAGGCACATTAAGCAATCTCAATTTTTTATAACAAGTCATGCTACATCAAAGAATACTAAGCATAAAGCCAAAACAATATCAAGCATGGCATGACAAAGCATAGGCCACAGTCAAAAACAAGCTCTTTTTACCACATAAGCATGAACTTTCCTACTCTTTTCCAAACCAAACCAAACTATTTGCAAACCAATGTATGAAAGAGGGGGCCCAACCAACTTATTCAGAAAACTAAGCAAACTAAAGCAAACGAAAAACCAAAACCAAAAAAAAAAATAAGACGCTCCAAGAAAAACACAACTGTGCATGAAACAAGAAAAATGAAGCGTTTGGAAGAAACCTGGAATTTTTGTTGATGAAGAAGGGGATGCCTTGGGCATCCCCAAGCTTTGACGCTTGTACTTCTTGGATATTTCTTGGGGTGACATGCGTGGCATCCCCAAGTTGAGCTTTAGTCCATCCTTCATCTCATTAATCATTCCTTCCATACACCTAAAATTTTTCCTTCATACAAAACTTCACACAATCTCATTAGCAACATTAGTGCACTTAATATAAATAAGTCTTAAGGTTCAGTTATAACACCAAATAAACTTCCATTAGAACACTAGCTACTGTAGCACTTCCCTCAAAAAGCTCAATTCCCCAAAAGAACTCAAAAAGGAACCCACAAGAAGCAAATGCAGAAAATGACAGAAATCTGTCAAAACAGACCAGAAGGTAAAGACGAATTTTTTTGAAGACCTTCTGTTGCTCAAATAAAACAGTGTTGAACTAACGAAAGTTACATAACAACCTGGGGCAGAAGCACAAAAAATTACAGCTCAATCCGACATACAGAGCTCTCTCACAAATATTTACGGTGAAGCACAAAAATCTGTTTCAGGACAGCAACTTTCCCAATCATTACTTCACTCTCATTAGAGGTTACTCTTGGCACAAAAAGCAAATAAAAAGGATAAGGAGCGGTTATTACTGAAGTAATAACTTCCAAGACTCATCTAAAACTTTTGGGTTATCTCCCAATAAGTACTTTTCTTTAACTCCTTTAGGTTAGGCATAAGAAGCAAAGAAAGAATCAAGTGTTCTCAAATGAAGAAGCATTAAGACCAAATTTTGTTATCATAGGAGAAGCAAAAGAAATATTTTCTCTCTTTTTAGGGAAGTGTTCTATACCTTTCTTGAGTGGGAGTTGATATTTAATGGTGCCTTCTTTCATATCAATAATGACACCAACAGTTCTAAGAAAAGGTCTTCCCAAAGTAATAGGACAAGAAGCATTGTATTCAACATCCAAAACATAGAAATCAACGGGGACATAGGAATTGTTAACCATGATAAGAACATCATTAAGACTCCCCATGAGTTTCTTTTTAGCATTATCATCAAGTGGGACATTCAAATAACAATCTTCGAGAGGAGGCAAATCAAGCATATCATAAATCCTTCTAGGCATAATAGAAACACTACTATCAAGATCACATAAAGCTTTGAAATCAAAGTCATTCACTTTCATATTAATGATGGGTTCCCAACCATCTTCTTGTTTTATAGGAATAGAAGCTTTATGTTTCATCTTTTCTTCTTTAATCTTTATGAGAGCATCAGTAATGTGTTTTGTAAAGGCCATGTTCATAGCACTAGCATTAGGACTTTTAGCAAGCTTTTGTAGGAACTTAATAACTTCAGAGATGTTGCAGCCATCAAGATCAAAATCAACTTTATCATCTAAAGTAGTAGAACTATTACTAGCCTCAACACTAGTGGTGGTAATAGTAGAAACACTAATGTTTCTAGCAATTTCATCTTCGCTTTCCCACTTAGCATGTAATTCAGCTAATAGTATAACATTTTCATCAATTCTTACTTGTATGGCATTAGTAGCTGCAAAGGGATTCTCATTAGTTTCAGGTTTAGCAGCCATTTTATTCAAAGAAGATTGAGCTTCAGCCAAAGATGCTATATTTCTTTTAGCATTAGAGAGTTTTTCCTCAATAGTTTTATTGAAAGAAGTTTGTTTACTAATAAACTCTTTAAGCATAACTTCAAGTTCAGAGGGAGCACTCTTATTATTGTTGTAAGAATTTCCATAAGCATTACCATTGTTGGGAGGATATGGCTTATAATTGTTGTTACCAAAATTGTTCCTATAAGCATTATTACCATAAGCATTGTTGCCAAAATTGTTATTTCTTATGAAGTTCACATCAACTTGCTCTTCTTGAGCAACCAAAGAGGCTAAAGGAACATTATTTGGATCAATATGGGCTTTCCCATTAACAAGCATAGACATAATTATATCAATCTTATCACTCAAGGAGGAGGTTTACTCAACAGAATTTATCTTGTGGAGCTCTCTCAGTATGCCATTCAGAATAATTAACCATCATATTGTCCAAAAGTTTTGTTGCAGCACCCAAAGTGATGGTCATAAAGGTACCTCCAGCAGCTGAATCCAATAGGTTCCTTGAACAATAGTTCAATCCTGCATAAAAAGTTTGGATGATCATCCAAGCAGTCAGTCCATGAGTGGGACAATTCTTTACCAAAGATTTCATTCTTTCCCAAGCTTGAGCAACATGTTCATTATCAAGTTGTTTAAACTTCATTATTTCACTTCTCATGGATATAATCTTAGCAGGAGGATAGTATTTTCCAATAAAAGCATCTTTGCACTTAGTCCAAGAATCAATACTATTCCTAGTTAAGCAATTCAACCATTCTTTAGCTTTTCCTCTCAAAGAGAAAGGAAACAATTTCAGTTTAATAATATCACCATCTATATCCCTATGCTTTTGCATATCACAAAGTTCAACAAAGTTATTTAGATGGGAAGCAGCATCTTCATTACCAATACCAGAAAACTGTTCTCTCATAACAAGATTGAGCAAAGCAGGTTTTATCTCAAAGAAAGTATTTTCAGTCACAGGTGGAGCAATAGGTGTGCTCATAAAATCATTGTTGTTGGTGCTAGTGAAGTTACACAACTTAGCGTTTTTAAGAGTGGTAATTTTTTGGGTTTTCAAATAAGAAAGAAAACTTGCAAAACTAATTTTTTTGTGTTTTTGAAGAACAAAACAAGCAAACAAAGCAAAAAAGAAACTAAGCAAAAAAACAAAGTAAAGAGATTGGTTATGAGGGACTCCCCTTGTGAATATGTCCTTGACTCCCCGGCAACGGCGCCAGAAAAATGCTTGATGGCTTAATGCACGGCGCCCAAAAAAATGGTTGTTGGCGGTGTTGATGTAGAGCTCGTTGGGAACCCCAAGAGGAAGGTATGATGAGCACAGCAGCAAGTTTCCCTCAGTTATGAAACCAAGGTTTAATCGAACTAGTAGGAGCAAGGAAACACCCCAAAGGTGTTACTAGCTGAGCCTTGGCAGGGCGCACTACCGGTGCTAGTAGCAATGTGGAGACCTGCACAACACAACCACAAAACTTTGTCCCCAACTTGCGATGAGGTTGTCAATCTCACCGTGTTTTGTGGAAAACAAAGGATTAAACGTATCGAATGGAAAGAAGTAAAAGTTTGTAGAAAGTAAACACAAAGCAGTAAAAGATTGTAGATTGTATGTAAAAGACAAGGACCGGGATCCATAGTTCACTAGAGGTGGCTCTCCTTAGATAGATAACATGCTGGGTGAACAAATTACAGCGGGGCAATTGACAAACACCGAGAAAGCAATACACGCATATACTAATCATCTTGACTCCTCTGAGACTTGATTGGGCATTACAACATAATACATAGACCGCCATCCAACTTCATCTATGACTAATAATCCACCTTCAGGTTATCATCCGAACCCCCTCCGATTAAGTTGCAAGCAGATTATTGCTTTACGAACTGCGTGTAAAGTAAACAATACGATTGTTCTATGAACAAAGGATTGTTGTTTTCTCCTAGTAGCAACAGCACATATAGTACCTTAGAGATTTCATCACTTCCCAGTTACGAGGCATGAACCCACTATCGAGCATAAATACTAACTCTTGGAGTTGCTAGCATCTACTTGGCCAAGATAGCTACTAACAACAGAAAGCATGCAAGATCTCAGATAACAAAGACATGATAGAATCAATAATCAATCTGAAATAGCATCTCAATATCCATCGGATCCCCGCAAACATAGCATGTATGATTACAAATAGATGATCTTGATCATGAACGGAGCTCACAAGATCTAAACATGAAAGCACAAAGGAGGAGAACCAGCCATCTAGCTACTACATGTATCCGTAGTCCAAGGAAGAACTACTCACGGATCACACCGGAGGCTTGCATGGTGATGAAGAAGGCCTCCAGGGTGAATTCCCCTCTCCGGCATGGTGCCGGGAAGAGCTTCAGATCCCTCCCGGTCTAGGGATGGAGATGACGGCCGCTACAGACTCTTTCATGGATTTTTGATCGGTTCCTTAGGGTTTTCGTCCCGAGGGCAATATATAGGCGGAAGGAGAGGCCGAGGGGGTGCTGGGAGCCACCACACCACCCCCTGGCGCGGGCCAGGCCCTGGCACTGTGGCTCTTGTTAATAGGTTAGTCCAAGAAATCATATGAAAAGTACTCCAAAGTTGGCAAAAAACACAAGAAAGTGGATAAAACCAAGCATGGAACATCAAAAATTATAGATACATTTGCAATGTATCAATGTCCCTACCTCAATTTGTATTGGTCAAAGGAGGCAGCTTTGGGGTAGGTTTTGATTGACCTACACCTACCAGAACTCGTCCAAACTTTGTGGCAGGATCTTGGACGACCCAAGGGCCTTGTCCACCTATAAATGGAGGCTAAAGGGCACCCCAAAGGCTACACAAGTCGCAGCCCCAAGTCCCCAAGCCGCCACCGCCTCCTTCTGGCTGAAACCCTAGTCGTCGCCGCGCGGTGCCGCCTTCCCGCGCCGACGCCGCCTCCCTCTCCTCCACCTCCATGGTGTGGTTCTAAACCATAGGGAAGGTTTTCCCTAGGTACTTATTCCTCTACTACGACGCCGGAGCACTGCCCGAGTTCTACCTCCGTTTGGATCTAATCTAGATGAGACTACAGAAGCACTGTCGGATATTCATCGACATGTTCCCGCTTCGACCGTGTGTTCTTGATCACACCTCAACGTGGTGCCTTTAATCTTGTACGTGTGGATACCGATGGAGGTGTGATACTTGGAGCACTTTATCATAGGGATCTTCACAAGGAGAAATATTCTTGCGACTGATCGACTAGTTGCGGGAATCGACACACCGACTACATTGACAACGACGTCTTCATCTGTGCATGTTTATGGGAGCCGTCTGTGGGATAATACATCTCCTCGGGACTCGCTAAGGCTTGTTACGGGGATTGGCGCACAACCAACCTCGTCATCGACAACTTCTGCTAGATCGATCATCGAGGGTATGAACCGTTGCCTCTCCCCTTGCGTATGATCCTGGTTACGCACTAGTTTTTTTTGCGTAGACCGTTCCCCAATACGTGCCAAGTACTGTGATGGCGGTAGTGGCATGGCCGTAATCCTTCACACGCCTTAATCTGACCACTTAGTCATGGATCTAAAAGAAATAGAAGATCGTTTAGAGAAGAAACAAGATGCAATAGCAGATCGATTAGATAAAGAATAAGGTTTAACAACAACTTGATTATATAAAGAACAATATGCAACATAGAATCGATTATAGAAATATCAAGATGCAACACTAGATCGATTAGAGAAAGAACAAGATGCAACAGTAGATCGATTAGAGAAAGAACCTTAGACTTGGATGACTCCGGGATGGAGGTTGCGTCAGATTGGTAGTCTAGCATGAGCTTCTGAGGCATTACCACATTTGGGAGGGTCGAAAGTAGTAGATGTCGGAGTTGGTGAGATCTTAAGATATTTTTCAAAATGACTATGTCCAGATCTAGAGTTGGCCTTGCCAAGAGTGGGAGCAAGGCACCGTACACAGAAAGGATTTGAGATTGGGGACTAAGTGTTCCTATATTATATAGGAAACATGGTAGATAGTTGGTGGGATCTAGTGTTTGCTTTATGGGTTGTAGAACAAGTGCACCTGGTCACGTTGCACAAAGGGCCCATAAATCGGTCTCTAGTAGCTCAGATAGGTAGTGGTGGGCTGCACTTGCCAGTCATACAATCCTAACCAATCAGCAAGCTGTGATTGACCATTCGCTAGCGTACTGTTAGGAATGATGCCCTAGAGGCTCACATTTTGCCTTGTATTTGTAAACCAGTATCCGGCTTCGAGCTAGTTGTATGTGTCACTATAATTATTGCAGGTGTGGAACCACATACTCATATCTAGCTCTAGTCAGTTTGTCCTTAGTCATTTGAGGTTGGGAGGGAAACCCACTGCCGAGACTAATTTTTAAGTCGGAATATGACAATGTTTCATGTGTCATGAGCATGGAGATTCTATCCGCCTTGCATTGGCTAGTCGGAAGAGGTACGATAGCCGGACCGATCCAAAGGTTAGTAGGACGTGAGCACACCGGCATACGCTTCGACTGACATAGTGGAATATTTAGACCTGAGGGGATCGCACGATCCGAGTTGTGGAAAAGCCGGCTTTGACTCCATCTAACGCTCAGCGTAACTGGGAGCCATAAGGATGGTTTTGGACCGACTTCGAAGCAAGTTGCGTGACGTGGATCAGCCAAGATGAGATTTTCCCCTCCATCCTGGAGAGATATTCTCTAGGCTCTCTCGTGTAATATGATTCAGAAGCATGGCCATGCGCTACTCGTTCAAGTGTTGATTGAGATAGTACGACTTAGTGAAGCCGGAGGGAATCAATTATCACTGGAACAAGAATATAGTAAACTAGCACTGGGATGACGGAATCTCCCCTGCGGTTTATCATCAATATCGTGAGGCAAAGGGACTCGGATAGATCATCACATTGAGGGAACTTGCAGAAACTGGGATTCAACAAGTCTTGCTAGAGGCCGCTACCGTCTATCAGCTCTAGTCGGAAAGTCACTGAGCTACTGCTCTAATTGAATGATTACTAAGTTGTGTTTGGCTTACCGTAAGCCTGCGGGATTGCACACTTAAGAGAGTGGAACTAGGCAGATGCCGATCCGACTATCACAAGCTGGCAAGCTGGACTTGTTTGGAAAAGGGACATGTGTCAATGGGATGGACCCACTTTGACTAGGGTTAGGGATTAGGACCGAGGGACACAAGTGTTATGTGCCCTCACCTACTCGCCTAATAAAGGAAGGTGGGTGGTGGCGGACAAGACATGGTTTTGGATCCAACGCTGCTTCTTAGGGTTTCACTAGACTTGGCAATTCCACCTGCCTATCTTGTGGCGACAAGAACGAGACTAGCATCTCACTTGCTGCTGTTCCACCTTGTACGTGTGTGTGATAGTAGAGGCACCACACCTGCGGTGCTCGTCGGCGATGTTGGGCAGCGGCGAAGTCGGAGGCGAGAAGGAGCATAGAGCCGACGATGAAGTGGTCCCAGGATCCAGAAGTTCGCCGGAGCCGGACGAGACGAGGGGAACGTACAGCACCACCGCGACGTGCTTCCTCAGCTTCCGCACATGTGTGTCGAGAGGTACATAATGTTGCCTTTGACCTTAGCCAGATCTTAGCGTGGCTTGCCGGAGACCTTGTTGTTGGGGATATACTTTCTAGGTATCCTCACAGTTCTTCACTAACCAGGGTGGCCCACTTTGGGTTAGAGCTTTGCTTCACGGGCGGCCCAGTCAGGGAGAAGAGACGTAGTCCAGTCTGGCTATGGGAAGGCCCAGAAGAGTTACCGACATAGGCCCATAGTGTTCCTTGTAATTCAAGATGTACTCTGTACCCGACTCTTAGTCGTAGCCGGATAGATCTGTCCTGTAAACCCTAGGCCAGATATCTATATAAGCCGACCTAGGGAGAGCATTTAGGGCACCACCTGATACCCTCACAATAGTCTACAATCTCAACTCGCATAGGCGAAACCCTTGTAACCCATATCCGGCTCTGCCGTATTACTGGATTGCTAGCAGGAGTAGGATCCGTCCAAAGCCAGCGGATTCAAACCTAGGTAAACTTGTGTGCTCACCATCCCGGAACACCGTACATCTCACACCCCTCTCTTCCACATGCCTCGAGGACCCCCTCATGGCGTACTTGTCATCAATCCGATGATAGTTAGCGCCCTCCGTGGGGCAAGTGAGCTTCGGATCTGCGTTCCAAGCAGAATCTGCAAGAATCGGAATCAGCAAGACTATCGTCGTCGGTCGCATCCTCTATGCCAGCAACGTCCCTCTCATCGTTCTCGACGAGACCTGGATTCCGGCTAGGGAGGCCGTGACTACCTACACCATCATGTCTTTCGGCGAGATCGATGTATACATCGGATTCCCTGAACCTGCCCCACCCACCCCAACGGTGATTATAGAGGCAGAAGAAATTTTTGGGTCCCCTTTGTCCGCGGAGGCGGTAGAGTTCCAGATCTCAGAAAACACTAATCCTACCCAGTCTGCACCAGTTGCGGAGATAGTGGAGAAATCCGAGCCTGAAGTAGACCTGGTGGTTCAAGTCGAATCTGGAGTGGATCTCCCTTGCGAGGCCGAATCCCAGATCGACCCACCCGCTGAAGTCAAAATCCAGGAGGATCACAGCAACAACCTTGGTTCCGGCCCTGCCAACACCAGAACAGATCAACCATTCCTGAGGCATACGTTGAGGCGTATGATGATGCAAGATGCAACCATGGATGAGGTTCTCGAGACTATCAGGATCTTCGAGGAAGCCCACGAGGAAAGGCGCAACTACCTCAGGACTCACACATCACACTTCGCCAGATACGTTGGATCCAGATCCGGCTCTGCTGATGCTGGAGAAAACACCGACTCAGTGCTGGAGGCGCTCGGAGCAAATACCGACTTACCCGCATCCTCGGATGACTCGATGATGTTGGCAGATTTCTGAAAGTTCTCCATAGAGTATGAAGAGGAGTATAACTCCAAAGTTGCAGAGGAAGGAGAAGCCATGGATGAAGGATCCAGAGAAAACTCTCCCAAAGCGCAGGATGACATGGATATCAGAGATAATCCTGAGGTCCAGATGTCCGAAAGTACCGATCAGAGCTTGACTCCGGGAAACGGACCCAAAGCCGTCTTTGCTACCAGCGCTGCCAAGAAGGCAAAGAAGAAGAACAAGAAGAATAAGACCCCGTCAAAAGATCCTCCGGTGGAGGAAGTGATTGCCGAGGAATACGAGGAAGACTCGAATGGAGCATTGATCCCAAAAGAGCCCAAAGAAGAGTCGGTGGATGGACACGTGATCACCGAAGGTGCACGTAAACTCATTGATGATGCATTAACCACACCTATTCCTACAGCTGCAGAACTTACTGCTGAAGAGCTAGACGAAAGGGCCCAGGCCCTAGAAGTGCGTCGCCAAGTACTCCTCGATGAATCCAAAAACCTTGAGGAAGAAAAGAAACGCATGGAAACTGTGGAGAAGTACAACTCTTGGCAGCATCAGAAGACCAGGAAACGTCACATTCATGACGACCAATTCCTGCAGATTCACAAAGTCCTCTTTGGAGGAGACCATGGGATGCCTCGGCGTGACAGCAACGAAGACTGGGTGTATCGAACACTAGTGCAAAACACCATTGCGGCTCGAGAAATCCTATCAAATAATCCAGGCCCAGAGCAGATTCAATTGGGCATTAAACTACTCAACAAGGGTCTAGAGCAGCAGAAGGCTGCCCTGTCCGGAAGCGGAAAACTGGTCTCCCAATTTGACCAATGCCGCACGGATCTGGCCTGGAATGACGTAGACCCCAACGTGTTCTAGAACAGCATCACCGTTCCAACCATCGGGAAGACAATTACTCAAGAACTGGATCTTTAGGGCAGCATCACAAAGCTGCACGTGACTGGCGCAACGTTGCCCTAGCTGTGGAGCAAGAGGCAATCGCTGCACTGAATCCGAAGAATCCTCCCCGGCAAGATTCGAATGATCGCAGGGAAGAAGATAAAGAAAAACGTCGGGAGGAGGATCGTCAAAGAATGCCACCTCCTAGACACACAAGCCAGCCGGCTGATGGACGAAGGAACGACGGACACCATGCTAAGTCAAGCCGGTAGGGGCTCGTCGTATGAAGATCCTCCCCAGAACCGGAATAACGACGCTCCGGACGGAGGCCAGCGATCAGCCGGAAACCATCCAGCTGGTCCACCCTCTCCACCAAGTAGCCATCACAACGGCTCCCAAGGAGGCCAAGGAGGGCGTCGTGGTGGAGGAGGTGGTGGCAGAAGCCGAAGTCCAGCTCCAAGGCACCGCAGCCATAGCCGTCATTCGGGACGATCTTTATCCCCAAGTGACGCAAGGCACAGGATTAACTCCAACATAGAGGCGCGGCGCTACGAAAACGATGATATATACATGGGACCAAAGTGCTTTGGACCACGCATAAGAGCTACAAAATTCTCAGAAGGATTTGCTATCTCAAGACACATTTTCAAACCTACGATGGTATAGCTCAGCCAGATACTTGGTTCCAGGATTTTTTTCCAAGCTTGCTGTATCGCCAAAGGCGGAAACAGCCTGGTCGTGACCCGATATCTCCCACTTATGTTGCGGAAGACGGAATGATCATGGCTCAATGAACTTCCGGAGAACACCATCCACAACTGGTATGACATGCAAAGTGCGTTCTTTCAGAATTTCGAAGGCACATATCGGAGGCCCTGTACGGTAGGAGACCTACAGCGTTGCACCCAGAAAGCCGGAGAAACTTGTCGGGATTATCTCGGACGATGGATCGACACCAAGAACTCTTGTGAAGGAGTAAATGACCAAACTGCGATTGAAGCTTTCATTGCAGGACTCCCAATTGGTTTACTACGTCATCGCTTGAAGTGTGACAAGGTCACTGATTTGGGAGAAATGATAGAAACAGTGAGCAAGTATGCAGATGCTGACGACGATGCAGAGGGATTACTTAACGCCCTAGCTATGCCACAGTCAGCAAAACAACCAAAGCAGCAAGCTCAGAAGCGCAAGAACACCTCGGAAGAAAAGCCCAACGCGGAAACGGCAGTGGTCACTGCTACTTTCAGGTCTGGAGGACGAGGAGGGCGCGGCGGTGGCCGTGGATGCGGTCGCGGGACATCAAGAGTCCAGGGTAGAGGAGACCAACAACCCGGCAAAACCTACTCCTGGGCCGACATTGCCAACAACCCATATGTGCATCACTTAGACACCAATGGGGGATCATCCCACAAAAACGCCGAGTGTCGTTTCAATGACAACATCAAGAAAGACGATACCACTGGCTATAGGGCTAAGCGGAAGAAGGGAAAGAAGAATCCCGAAAAGAATAAAGAGACCAAGGATGATTCCGACATGGAGGAAGCTAATGCTTCAAATCCCAAGCCAGAAGGGAAAGGAATTTCCCGACAAAGAAAGACACTTACGTCACCTTCCTCGGATCTCAACCAGCTAAGGTCAAGAAATTACTTCTACATGAGCTCAACGCAACAGTTCCGGCTGTCCCTCAGTTCCTGGACTGGTCGGAAGTGGCAATCACCTTTGACCGCGCTGATCATCCGCCTAAGTTACACAGGCAAGGAAAATATGCCTTGGTCGTCAATCCACTTATTGATGGCTATGGTTTCTCCAAGACTCTCATGGACGGCGGCAAAGAGATCAACATTCTCAGATGTATGTAAACGCCACGGATGAAGATCTCGGAGACCCAACTGAATTACAGCTCTGTGATCTTTCACAGAGTTTTCCCAGGAAGACAAGCAAATTCCTTGGGAGAAATCACTTTGGATGTTACCTTTGGAACACCAAAGAACTATCGGACGGAAGCACTTTCCTTCAAAGTGGTCCCTGATACATTGCAAATGTATCTATAATTTTTGATGTTCCATGCTTGGTTTTATCCACTTTCTTGTGTTTTGTTCCAACTTTGGAGTACTTTTCATATGATTTATTGGACTAACCTATTAACAAGAGCCACAGTGCCAGCTGCGTGTTTTCTGCTGTTTTTGGTTCCAGGAAAGTCAGAAAATGAATATTCTCGGGATTGGACGGAACAAAAGCCAAAGTGCCAGAATACGAGACGGAGAAGGGCCAGGGGCCGGCCACACCACCTGGCCGCACGGCCAGGCCTGGCCCGCGCCAAGGGGTGGTGTGGCCAGCCCAGGCACCCCCTCGGCCTCTCCTTCCGCCTATATATTGCCCTCGGGACGAAAACCCTAAGTACCTGATCAAAAATCCACGAAAGAGTCTGTAGCCGCCGTCATCTCCATCCCTAGATCGAGAGGGATCTGAAGCTCTTCCGGCACCTGCCAGAGAGGGAATTCACCACAGGCCTTCTTCATCACCATGCAAGCCTCCGATGTGATGCGTGAGTAGTTCATCCTTGGACTACGGATCCATGTAGTAGCTAGATGGCTGGTTCTCCTCCTTTGTGCTTTCATGTTTAGATCTTGTGAGCTCCGTTCATGATCAAGATCATCTATTTGTAATCATACATGTTGTGTTTGCGGGGATCCGATGGATATTGAGTTGCTATTTCAGATTGATTATTGATTCTATCATGTCTTTGTTATTTGAGATCTTGCATGCTTTCCGTTGTTAGTAGCTATCTTGGCCAAGTAGATGCTAGCAAATCCAAGAGTTAGTATTTATGCTCGATAGTGGGTTCATGCCTCCGTAATCTGGGAAGTGATGTAAATCTCTAAGGTACTAGATGTGCTGTTGCTACTAGGGAGAAAACAACAATCCTTTGACAATCGTATTGTTTACTTTACACGCAGTTCGTCAAGCAATAATCTGTTGCTTGCAACTTAATACTGGAGGGGGTTCGGATGATAACCTGAAGGTGGATTATTAGTCATAGATGAAGTTGGATGGCGGTCTATGTATTATGTTGTAATGCCCAATCAAGTCTCAGAGGATTCAAGATGATTAGTATATGCATGTATTGCTTTCTCGGTGTTTGTCAATTGCCCCGCTGTAATTTGTTCACCCAGCATGTTATCTATCTAAGGAGAGCCACCTCTAGTGAACTATGGATCCCGGTCCTTGTCTTTTACATACAATCTACAATCTTTTACTGCTTTGTGTTTACTTTCTGCAAACTTTTACTTCTTTCCATTCGATACGTTTAATCCTTTGTTTTCCGCAAAACACGGTGAGATTGACAACCTCATCGGAAGTTGGGGATAAAGTTCTGTGGTTGTGATGTGCAGGTCTCCACGTTGCTACTAGCACTGGTAGTGCGCCCTGCCAAGGCTCAGCTAGTAACACCTTTGGGGTGTTTCCTTGCTCCTACTGGTTCGATTAAACCTTGGTTTCATAACTGAGGGAAACTTGTTGTTGTGCTCATCATACCTTCCTCTTGGGGTTCCCAACGAGCTCTACATCAACACCGCCAACAAGCATTTTTCTGGGCGTCGTGCATTGAGCCATCAAGCATTTTTTTGGCGTCGTTGCCGGGGAGTCAAGGACATCTTCACAAGGGGAGTCCCTCATAACCAATCTCTTTACCTTGTTGTTTTTGTTTTCCTTAGTTTCTTTTTTGCTTTGTTTGCTTGTTTTGTTCTTCAAAAACACAAAAAAAATAGTTTTGCAAGTTTGCTTTCTTATTTGAAAACCCAAAAAAATGACTACTCTTGAAAACACTAAGTTGTGTGACTTCACTAGCACCAACAACAATGATTTTATGAGCACACCTATTGCTCCACCTGTGGCTAAACCACTTTCTTTGAGATAAAACCTGCTTTGCTCAATCTTGTTATGAGAGAACAATTTTCTGGTATTGGTAATGAAGATGCTGCTTCCCATCTAAATAACTTTGTTGAACTTTGTGAGATGCAAAAGCATAGGGATATAGATGGTTATATTATTAAACTGAAATTGTTTCCTTTCTCATTGAGAGGAAAAGCTAAAGAATGGTTGAATTCCTTCACTAGGAATAGTATTGATCCTTGGACTAAGTGCAAAGATGCTTTTATTGGAAAATACTATCCTCCTGCTAAGATTATATCCATGAGAAGTGAAATAATGAAGTTTAAACAACTTGATAATGAACATGTTGCTCAAGCTTGGTAAAGAATGAAATCTTTGGTAAAGAATTGTCCCACTCATGGACTGACTTCTTGGATGATCATCCAAACTTTTTATGCAGGATTGAACTATTCTTCAAGGAACCTATTGGATTCAGCTGCTGGAGGTACCTTTATGACCATCACTTTGGGTGCTGCAACAAAACTTTTGGACAATATGATGGTTAATTATTCTGAATGGCATACTGAGAGAGCTCCACAAGGTAAGAAGGTAAATTCTGTTGAGTAAACCTCCTCCTTGAGTGATAAGATTGATATAATTATGTCTATGCTTGTTAATGGGAAAGCCCATATTGATCCAAATAATGTTCCTTTAGCCTCTTTGGTTGCTCAAGAAGAGCAAGTTGATGTGAACTTCATAAGAAATAACAATTTTGGCAACAATGCTTATGGTAATAATGCTTATAGGAAAAAATTTGGTAACAACAATTATAAGCCATATCCTCCCAACAATGGTAATGCTTATGGAAATTCTTACAACAATAATAAGAGTGCTCCCTCTGAACTTGAAGTTATGCTTAAAGAGTTTATTAGTAAACAAACTTCTTTCAATAAAACTATTGAGGAAAAACTCTCTAATGCTAAAAGAAATATAGCATCTTTGGCTGAAGCTCAATCTTCTTTGAATAAAATGGCTGCTAAACCTGAAACTAATGAGAA
This sequence comes from Avena insularis, assembly GCA_023614405.1. NCBI lineage: Eukaryota > Viridiplantae > Streptophyta > Magnoliopsida > Poales > Poaceae > Avena > Avena insularis. The sequence goes on from CM042694.1 coordinate 575,500,880, forward strand.
TCCCTTTGCAGCTACTAATGCCATACAAGTAAGAATTGATGAAAATGTTATACTATTAGCTGAATTACATGCTAAGTGGGAAAGCGAAGATGAAATTGCTAGAAACATTAGTGTTTCTACTATTACCACCACTAGTGTTGAGGCTAGTAATAGTTCTACTACTTTAGATGATAAAGTTGATTTTGATCTTGATGGCTGCAACATCTCTGAAGTTATGAAGTTCCTACAAAAGCTTGCTAAAAGTCCTAATGCTAGTGCTATGAACATGGCCTTTACAAAACACATTACTGATGCTCTCATAAAGATTAAAGAAGAAAAGATGAAACATAAAGCTTCTATTCCTATAAAACAAGAAGATGGTTGGGAACCCATCATTAATATGAAAGTGAATGACTTTGATTTCAAAGCTTTATGTGATCTTGATAGTAGTGTTTCTATTATGCCTAGAAGGATTTATGATATGCTTGATTTGCCTCCTCTCGAAGATTGTTATTTGAATGTCCCACTTGATGATAATGCTAAAAAGAAACTCATGGGGAGTCTTAATGATGTTCTTATCATGGTTAACAATTCCTATGTCCCCGTTGATTTCTATGTTTTGGATGTTGAATACAATGCTTCTTGTCCTATTACTTTGGGAAGACCTTTTCTTAGAACTGTTGGTGTCATTATTGATATGAAAGAAGGCACCATTAAATATCAACTCCCACTCAAGAAAGGTATAGAACACTTCCCTAAAAAGAGAGAAAATATTTCTTTTGCTTCTCCTATGAAAACAAAACTTGGTCTTAATGCTTCTTCATTTGAGAACACTTGATTCTTTCTTTGCTTCTTATGCCTAACTTAAAGGCGTTAAAGAAAAGTACTTATTGGGAGATAACCCAAAAATTTTAGATGAGTCTTAGAAGTTATTACTTCAGTAATAACCGCTCCTTATCCTTTTTATTTGCTTTTTGTGCCAAGAGTAACCTCTAATGAGAGTGAAGTAATGATTGGGAAAGTTGCTGTCCCGAAACAGATTTTTGTGTTTCACCGTAAAAATTCGTGAGAGAGCTCTGTATGTCGGATTGACCTGTAATTATTTGTGTTTCTGCCCCAGGTTGTTATCTAACTTTCGTTAGTTCAATACTTTTTGATTTGAGCAACAGAAGGTCTTCGAAAAAATTCATCTTTACCTGCTCGTCTGTTTTGACAGATTTCTGCCATTTTTTGCATTTGCTTCTTGTGGGTTCCTTTTTGAGTTGTTTTGGGGAATTGATATTTTCGAGGGAAGTGCTAAAGTAGCTAGTGTTCTATTGGAATTTTATTTGGTGTTAGAACTGAACCTTAAGACTTATTTATCTTAAGTGCACTAATGTTGCTAATGAGATTGTGTGAAGTTTTGTATGAAGGAAAAATTTCAGGTGTATGGAAGGAATGATTAATGAGATGAAGGATGGACTAAAGCTCAAGCTTGGGGATGCCATGCGTGTCACCCCAAGAAATATCCAAGAAGTACAAGCGTCAAAGCTTGGGGGTGCCCAAGGCATCCCCTTCTTCATCAATAAAAATTCCAGGTTTCTTCCAAATGCTTCATTTTTATTGTTTCATGCACAGTTGTGTTTTTCTTGGAGCATCTTCCTTTTCATTTTCGTTTTGATTTTTGGTTTGCTTTAGTTCGCTTAGTTTTCTGAATAAGTTGGTTGTACCCCCTCTTTCATACATTGGTTCGCAAATAGTTGGTTTGGTTTGGAAAAGAGTAGGAAAGTTCATGCTTATGTGGTAAAAAGAGCTTGTTTTTGACTGTGGCCTATGCTTTGTAATGCCATGCTTGATATTGTTTTGGCTTTATGCTTAGTATTCTTTGCTGTAGCATTACTTGTTATAAACAATTGAGATTGCTTAATGTGCCTTGGATGAATCATGCGTTGTTTTAGCATATTAAAGCATAGTATAGCGGTATTCTCCTTTGATGCTTTATTTGGGTTGACTTGGCACATGCTCACACCATGATATGACTATCCAAAGTCACCATAGCCTTTATGATCCTTTAGTTTTCAACTTGTAGTATCACTTTATGCTTTGATCAATGATGTTTTGTCGCTCTGCATGATTATGGCCATTATTGCTCTCTTAGTTTGTCGCTCCCAGTCTTTTGCTAGCCTCCACAACAAAGTATGAGTTCCACTCATGCATCCAACTCCCTAAACCAAGTTATTCCAAAGAGTCCACCATACCTACCTACTAGCTTATGCTATTACAAGTATATTCATGCTTTAGTTTACCTTCCACTTGTTATGAGAAAACTAGTGATTAAAGCTCTCACGAACTTGATGGCACACTTTACTTTACTTGCCCTTAATAAACTTGAACCATTGTGTCGTCTATGTTGTATATGCTTGCACTTATTTGTTGGGAATTAGCAGAACCATGCTTTCATGGGGAACGCTTTCAACATTGCACTTGGTACTTGTACCTAGTTGATATCATGCTCTTTTGTATATGGATGTCGTCGGTGTGAAATGAAAGGGGAGCTTGTAATTCCATGGAGTTATGTATATGTGTTAGAAAGCTGGGCCGCTGGTCTAATCCATGCTGACATGGTGGAAACCTGCAGCATAACCATAATGAGCTGTCTATGAAGCATTCTTCTTATAAAAAAAGAGTCCTATATTGAGAAAAAAGAAAAAAAAGAGATACTATGAAAAGAGGAAAGAGAGAAAAAGCACCATATTCCCATGGTAAATAAGAAGAATGCTGAGATGCTCGTTGTCTGCTTGCCTTGTCATTTTGATATGGAGATTCTTCCGTATCATTTGGCAAGGGGTACCCCGTTGCCGGTTCTCTATGATACACATGTACTTACGATGGCAAGAACTTACCGGTGACTAAACTTGAGTAGCATGAGGAGCGGCCCTCATATACAAGGGACATGAGATTTCTGACTTATACTTCGTCAAGCATGTACACCATAGTTTGTTCACTTTAACCTTAATCACTTCAAGATGTTTATGATAGGGGCAATGAGAGCTGAATGCTATAAGTACCATAATTTTTGGAAGCTCTTTATGAGACTTGAATCCCTACTTCCTTTTACAAAAGGCCTTTCTTCCACCATTATATTGAGTCTCCACATTCTATCTTTATGCACCTACTTTGAGAGCATAGTGGCCATTCTTAGTTCTATGTGCATTGTCCCAAGACTAGTTGATTGATGCATACTTTGATATTGCTTGTTTTAAACTATTGTATCTAGTCACTCCTATGAACTTTGAAGGTGTCCTATGCATTTATATTTGCAACTCTATTGAGGGACAAGCTAAATACTATTATGCTATGTTTTCTTTATGTGAAACAAACAAATGTATTGCAAAGCATGTTATTCATGAATCTTTTGTTTGTGCCTTTTCATGTTGCATCATAGCTTCTTTGCTTATTGCTAGAACTTTGTCTTTCATGTTATGATTGAAGTACTATAATCCCAGCTTTGAATGTTTTGCAAATACTTTGATCAAGTCTTTGATGGTGCATGTCACCTCAAAAATTATTCTTTCTTTTTATCACTTACCTACTCGAGGACGAGCATGAGTTAAGCTTGGGGATGTTGATACATTGCAAATGTATCTATAATTTTTGATGTTCCATGCTTGGTTTTATCCACTTTCTTGTGTTTTGTTCCAACTTTGGAGTACTTTTCATATGATTTCTTGGACTAACCTATTAACAAGAGCCACAGTGCCAGCTGCCTATTTTCTGCTGTTTTTGGTTCCAGGAAAGTCAGAAAATGAATATTCTCAGAATTGGATGGGACAAAAGCCAAAGTGCCTATTTTTTCGGAAGGGATCAAGTGCCAGAATATGAGACGGAGAAGGGCCAGGGGCCAGCCACACCACCTAGCCGCGCGGCCAGGCCTGGCCCGCGCCAGGGGCTGGTGTGGTGGCTCCCGACACCCCCTCAGCCTCTCCTTCCGCCTATATATTGCCCTCGGGACGAAAACCCTAAGGACCCGATCAAAAATCCACGAAAGAGTCTGTAGCCGCCGTCATCTCCATCCCTAGATCGGGAGGGATCTCAAGCTCTTCCCGGCACCCTGCCGGAGAGGGGAATTCACCCTGGAGGCCTTCTTCATCACCATGCAAGCCTCCAGTGTGATGCGTGAGTAGTTCATCCTTGGACTAGGGATACATGTAGTAGCTAGATGGCTGGTTCTACTCCTTTGTGCTGTCATGTTTAGATCTTGTGAGCTCCGTTCATGATCAAGATCATCTATTTGTAATCATACATGTTGTGTTTGCAGGGATCCGATGGATATTGAGATGCTATTTCAGATTGATTATTGATTCTATCATGTCTTTGTTATTTGAGATCTTGCATGCTTTCCGTTGTTAGTAGCTATCTTGGCCAAGTAGATGCTAGCAACTCCAAGAGTTAGTATTTATGCTCGATAGTGGGTTCATGCCTCTAGTAATCTGGGGAAGTGACAGAAATCTCTAAGGTACTAGATGTGCTATTGCTACTAGGGATAAAACAACAATCATTTGTTCATAGAACAATCATATTATTTACTTTACACGCAGTTCATAAAGCAATAATCTGTTGCTTGTAACTTAATACTGGAGGGGGTTCAGATGATAACCTGAAGGTGGATTATTAGTCATAGATGAAGTTGGATGGCGGTCTATGTATTATGTTGTAATGCCCAATCAAGTCTCAGAGGAGTCAAGATGATTAGTATATGCATGTATTGCTTTCTCGGTGTTTGTCAATTGCCCCGCTATAATTTGTTCACCCAGCATGTTATCTATCTAAGGAGAGCCACCTCTAGTGAAAAATGGATCCTGGTCCTTGTCTTTTACATACAATCTACAATCTTTTACTGCTTTGTGATTACTTTTTGCAAACTTTTACTTCTTTCCATTCGATACGTTTAATCCTTTGTTTTCCGCAAAACACGGCGAGATTGACAACCTCATCGCAAGTTGGGGACAAAGTTCTGTGGTTGTGTTGTGCAGGTCTCCACGTTGCTACTAGCACCGGTAGTGCGCCCTGCCAAGGCTCAGCTAGTAACACCTTTGGGGTGTTTCCTTGCTCCTACAAGTTCGATTAAACCTTGGTTTCATAACTCAGGGAAACTTGTTGCTGTGCTCATCATACCTTCCTCTTGGGGTTCCCAACGAGCTCTACATCAACACTGCCAACAAGCATTTTTCTGGGCGCCATGCATTGAGCCATCAGTCCCGTTCAAGAGCGTGTACCATGCTATATTCGGACGTCCGGCTTACTGGGCTTTTATGGCTCGTATGTGTTACATTTACAATATGATGAAAATTCATGGTCCCAACAGCGTGATCACCATCAGGGGAGACCCGAAGAAAGCGCGAGAGTGCAAGGATGGAAATTCCGCCTTTGTTGAAGACGTGCTGCACGCCCAGGAGTACCAGGAGATCAAGAAGACCATAGATCCGTCCGAGATGCCCGCGACAAAGAAGGAGGTGACAAAGCCGAATCCGGAGTTCAAGGCATCAAAAGAGACGAAGAAGACACCATTGAAGGATGATGACCCCTCCAAGGTGACCCAGATAGGCGTAGGCCTAGATAGCGCATAGGACAGCGTGCTCGTCAAGTTCCTCCAAGCAAATCAAGATATCTTCGCATGACAGCCATCTGACATGACCGGAGTACCTAGGGAACTTGCCGAGCACTCATTAAATGTACACCCGAACGCTAAACCTATCAAACAATCCCTATGATGTTTTGGTGACGAAAAGCGTAAGGCAATAGCTAAGGAACTAGCACGGATTGAGTTAGCCGGATTCATAGAAGAGGTCATCCACACTGAGTGGTCGGCCAATCCTGTAATGGTCCCTAAAAAGGACACCACTGATTTAAGGATGTGTGTTGCTTATACTTCCTTGAACAAGGCTTGTCCCAAAGATCCGTTCGCTCTGCCTAGGATTGATCAAGTTATTGATACGTCCATTTTGCATCACTATTCTATGTCTTAATTCACTATTATTCATTGATATATTTCGTATTGAGAGGTGATACTTATGTTATTTCATCTATTTTTGCATGGTTGATGACTTTTGGAGCATGGACCGCTGCAGTCAGGATTCTGATGGAAAAGGTGTTGTTTGGAGGCAAAATTCGCGAATATCAGAAAATCCGGGAAAATATATGGAAAATCCTATTTTTCCAGAAGACTAAGGATGCCAAAAGATGGAGTGGAGGTGGGCCACAGGGGGCCCAAACCACCCCATGGCACGGGAAGGCCTAGGCCGCGCCTGGAGGTGGTGTGGCCACCCTGGCCCACTCCAGCCTCTCCCCTCTGGCATATATCAACCTCCCGAAACCCTAAGACTTGGGGAGCGACTACAGAAAGATTACGCGCCTCTGTGAGGCGGAACACCGAGAGAAAGATCTCTCTAATGATAGATTTCTCGGGGAATTCCTTCCCGGAGAGTGGAGATCGTCGCCATCAACACCACCATCAAGCTGGACTTCATCGGAATCATCATCATCACCACCATCATCACCATCAGCACCCTCATCACCATCTCCATATTGCTGTAACAATTGCGTTGAATCTTGCATAGTTCATACAGGAAACTTTCCCGGTGTTGATTACTCCTTGTAGTTGATGCTATTGAGTGAACCATTGAATTACTGTTTATGTTCAGATTGTTATACATCATTATTCCATCTCTGATCATGATCCATGTGATGTCTTGTGAGTAGTTCGTTTTGTTCTTGAGGATATGGGAGAAGTCTTGTTGTTAGTAGTGGAGTTGCATTGAGAAAGATTCAATAGATTGTTATTTAAGTTGTGGTGTACTTCTTCTAGTGGTGTCGTGTGAACGTCGACTACATGACACTTCACCTATATGGGCCTAGGGGAATGCATTGTTTATTTGGCTACTAATCGTAGGGGTTGCCGGAGTGACAGAAACCTGAACCCCCGTTAGGAAACCATTGCACAAGGGACGTAAGGGTCTTAGAGTTTAAAGTTGTGGTTAGGTTTCTACCTTAAATACTTTCTTGTACTTATGGATGTTTGCAAGGGGTTTAATCACAAGTATGTATTAGTATTGGATGGGGCGGTACATTAGCACAGGTTCACCCACACAACAGTTAGCAAGCTAAAGAAGATTAATCAGCTATATGAAGCGAAAGCACTTGATAGTCTTCCCATGTGTCCTCGAGAACGTTTGGTCATCTTAAGTAATACAACCGGCTTGTCCTTTGCTACATAAAGGATTGGGCCACTTGCTGCATTTATTCCTACTGTCTTTTATTTACTCGTACTTTGTTTACTTGCTTTATCGAAAACCCCTAAAAATCCGTTTGCTAAGTATTTGCAGAGAATTCCTTATCCATACCACTAGCTAGCACCTTCTGCTCCTCGTTGGGTTCGACACTCTTGCTTATCGAAAATACTGCGATACACCCCCTATACTTGTGGGTCATCAAGACTATTTTCCGCACCGCTGTCGGGAGTGAAGCGCTATTGGAGAGTGGAACTGGTAAAGGAAACTTCTACTGTGAGTATTGTTTACTTCTGCTAGTTGCTTTATTTTTGTTATGGATAATTCACTGACTTTCTTATTTGGTAATGCTACTACCACTGCTAAGGTAGTAGATAAGCCACCACCTGCTGAGAATGATGTTTTCAAAATACCTACAAGAATTATTGATCGGCAGACAGATTTCTGCCGGGGGAATTCCGTCCCGGAGAGGGGAGATCGTTGCCATCAACACCACCATCAAGCTGGACTTCATCGGAATCATCATCATCATCACCACCATCATCACCATCAGCACCCTCATCACCATCTCCATATTGCTGTAACAATTGTGTTGAATCTTGCATAGTTCATACGAGAAACTTTCCCGGTGTTGATTACTCCTTGTAGTTGATGCTATTGAGTGAACCATTGAATTATTGTTTATGTTTAGATTGTTATACATCATTATTCCATCTCTGATCATGATCCATATGATGTCTTGTGAGTAGTTCGTTTTGTTCTTGAGGACATGGGAGAAGTCTTGTTGTTAGTAGTGGAGTTGCGTTGAGAAAGATTCAATAGATTGTTATTTAAGTTGTGGTGTACTTCTTCTAGTGGTGTCATGTGAACGTCGACTACATGATACTTCACCTATATGGGCCTAGGGGAATGCATTGTGTATTTGGCTACTAATCGTAGGGTTGCGAGTGATGAAACTGAACCCCCGTTAGGAAACCATTGCACAAGGGACGTAAGGGTCTTAGAGTTTAAAGTTGTGGTTAGGTTTCTACCTTAAATACTTTCTTGTACTTACGGATGTTTGCAAGGGGTTTAATCACAAGTATGTATTAGTATTGGATGGGGCGGTACATTAGCAAAGGTTCACCCACACAACACTTAGCAAGCTAAAGAAGATTAATCAGCTATATGAAGCGAAAGCACTTGATAGTCTTCCCATGTGTCCTCGAGAACTTTGGTCATCTTAAGAAATACAACCGGCTTGTCCTTTGCTGCATAAAGGATTGGGCCACTTGCTGCATTTATTCCTACTTTCTTTTATTTACTCGTACTTTGTTTACTTGCTTTATCGAAAACCCCTAAAAATCCGTTCGCTAAGTATTTGCAGAGAATTCCTTATCCATACCACTAGCCAGCACCTTCTGCTCCTCGTTGGGTTTGACACTCTTACTTATCGAAAATACTGTGATACACCCCCTATACTTGTGAGTCATGAAGACTATTTTCTGGCATCGTTGCCGGGGAGTGAAGCGCTATTGGAGAGTGGAACTGGTAAAGGAAACTTCTACTGTGAGTATTGTTTACTTCTGCTAGTTGCTTTATTTTTGTTATGGATAATTCACTGACTTTCTTATTTGGTAATGCTACTACCACTTCTAAGGTAGTAGATAAGCCACCACCTGTTGAAAATGATGTTTTCAAAATACCTACAAGAATTATTGATCGTGTTATGGATAACTACTATGTTGGGGATGGAACTGTCCATCCCGGTGATCATTTACTCTTTATACACGAATTATGCGGGTTGTTCAAGTGTGCAGGTATTATTATAGATCAAGTTAAGAAGAAGTTATTCTCATTATCACTAAAAGGAAGAGCTGAGGAATGGTATAAGCTGCTGAAGAATGGTCAAGCTCTGGAATGGAGGAAATAGTGCCTCTCTTTTATTCAAAGTTTTATCCTCCTAGTGAGATTCATAAATATCGGAATCAAATATACAACTTTTGGCCTCTTGATGGAGAGAGTACAACTCAAGCTTGGGGGAGATTGAAGTTACTAATGCTCAAATGTCCCATTCATGAGCTCCCCAACAATATTATTATCAATAACTTTTATGCAAGGCTCCCTCTACATGATAAAGATTTGTTGGATGCTTCTTGCGCTAGATCATTCACTCGCATGGAAGAAGAAGCTAAATGGGACCTTCTAGACCGTATTCAAGATAATGTTGAAGCTTGGGAGAATGACAAAGGTAGAAACTCAGGTACAAATTATGATTATGAATGCATTGAATCTTTTATGGGAACTGATGACTTTCAAAATATTCAAAATGCTTATGGTCTAGACTCACAAGATATTGCTTCTTATTTTAAGGCTTTTGCTTCCTACATTGAAGTGCCTAAAAAGAAGTGGAATAAGTATCATGAACCTTATAAAGGTGTTGCTAAAAGTGTTCCTGCAAGGAATACTGAAGTTTATACTGCTAATCATGTTTTACCTAAACCTTATATTGAGAAAATGCCTTTTCTAGTTAAGGTAAAGGAACATTCTATGATAGCTAGTATGGTTAATGAAAGTATGAGTAAAGCTATTGAACCTGATAAACAAATGGTTGATGAACCTATAATAGCAAATGTGAAAGACTTTGTCACTAAGTATGAGGAAGAGGGACACACTATCCTTTGTAAGGATACCTCTAATATTGTTTCACAAAGTAGTGTTATGAGAGCTAGTATTCCCGTGTTTTCTGTTAGAATAAATGATCATTGCTATGATAGTCCTTGTGATAGCTATATTGTTAAATTTATGCATGATACTGAAAGTTACTATGAGAGAGGGAAAAGTGTTCTTATGTATCTCAATAATATCAAGTTTCCTCGTTTTATGCTGAAAGTTTTTATATTGCGCTTCTTTTGCCTTCTTATGCAAGTTGCCTTTGGTTTCAATAACTTGTTTGTTTATAAAATCCCCTTGCATAGGAAGTGGGTTAGACTTAAATGTGTGTGTTTTTGCTTATTAATGCTCTCTTTCACTTCAATTCATATCCCTAAGAGAGCTTCTTCAAAATTATCATGCTCATCTTAATGGCTATAAAGAAAGAGCTTTATGGGAGAGAACCCAATTTGTTTTTGCTTTTAGTTTGTTTTTGTTTCTTTGAGTTTTGGAAGTTATTACTTCGGTAATACCGCTCCTTATCCGTTTTGTTTGGTTTTTGTGTCAAGATCAACCTCTAATGAGAGAGAAGTAAGATTTGGGGAAGTTGCTGTCCCGAAACAGATTTTTGTGCTTCACCGTAAAAATTCGTGAGAGATCTCTGTATGTCGGATTGAGCTGTAATTTTTGTGCTTCTGCCCCAGGTTGTTATTTAACTTTCGTTAGTTTATCACTTTTTGATTTGAGCAACAGAATATTTTCGAAAAAATTGATCTTTACCTGCTGGTCTGTTTTGACAGATTTAGCCACTCTTGCATTTGCTTCTTTATTCGATTTCCTTTTTGAATTCTTTTTGGGTTTTAGGAAGGAGTTGCTACAGTAGCCTATGTTTTGATGGTTTTCAGTTGAAGTTGGACTCAAAAGGTTCTATCACTTCACTTATACTAATGTTGCTAATAAGAACTGTGTGAAGTTTTGTGTGAAAGAAAATTCCAGGAAGTGGAGATAATGGTGTAATAAGAAAGAGAAGGGTTTTATGACTCAAGTAATAAGTATATGAAGATGAATATATTGATGTTATTCAAGTGATGACTCCGGAAGAATCTACTATATACCAAATTCAGAGACCTGCAGAGTCTGTTTCCAAATAGGTACGGTAAGAAAAGTTCATGAAAATACAATCCAACTATATTTTTGCAGTTTTCAGTCAATAAGGAAAGCTACGAAGCGAAAAAGGGACGGAAACGGAGCCAGGGTGACACACACCACCCTGTGGCGCGGGCCCTCCCCTGGTCGCGCCACCAGGTGGTGAGTCCACCCCGGACTCCGCCTCCGACTCGTTTTCTCCCAGTACCTTCCTTTTGATATGAAACTTCGTAATATATAACCCCCCAGATCTTCCGAGGTTCGTATATTGTGTTTTCGTCATGTTTTTTGTTTCGATCTGTTTCTGCCAGGACATACTCTTTGAAAGTTTAGAAGCACAATGGTGTCTGCCAAGGATAAAGGGAAGGAGCCTATGGAGGATGATCTCCAAGACCCCAAGCAGGGGCTGGTACCTTTAGTCTCTTGCCCTGCATCAACGGAAGCCCTACGAGTCACTAAGGAGTTCTGCGATAAGTACTGCGACTTGCGGAGGAAGGTGGACATGCTTCAATGGGAGAATAATAGGCTTCGCAAGATGCTGGAAGATTTCCTCACGTCAACTAAGGAAATAATACCACCACCATCGAAGGAGTAATTCGTCATCAGGTTTGGCATCCCCTTGGTTTATTCCAAGCTTGGGGGAGTGTCGCGATATCACATCACTATCTTCTATCTTTTTACCTTATTAGTAGAGTCATATCATGAATAGAGGAGTTATTATGTAGTATGGTTTGCATTATGGAAGTGTCCCCTCTCTCGTTAGATATGTATCCCTTCGTGTGAGTTTTCGTTATGGAATATTAATGAGAAGTTCTATCATTCACTCTTTTGCATAGCTTATATTAGTTTTCAATTCGTGGTTATATGATTGATCTTGTTGTTAGTATTGGTAGCACTCTAGGATCATTGAGTTAATTTAGTTGGTTTTGGCAAACCTGGCTCGGTCAGTAGCAACACCTTTTTGAGAGTTGAAAAGAAAAAGATAGAAGTACTCTAAAGAAAAATAATTTCATCATCTTTCTTTCTTGATTTGCCCATAAGTCTAGTATTCTCTAGTTAAGATCTTTTGTGCTTCCAAGGAAGATTGCATGTTTGTCTTTATCATTTGTATGCTTGGTTGTTTCCTTTAACTCTTGTACTTGCTACCCAGCCTTGCTAGCCAAAAACCTGTACTGAGAGGGAATTCTTCTCGTGCATCCACCTCCTTAAAACCAAAACCTTTGCCATTTGTGTCCACCATACCTACCTAGTAGCATTATTGCTATTCCAAGTAAATTCCTGTTTTATCTACCTCCCAAATTAAACTTGTTATGTGAAATTAGTGATTAAAGCTCTCACGAACTTGATGGCACACTTTACTTTCTTGCATTTAATAAACTTGAACCATTGTGCTCACCTATGTTGCGTATATGCTTGCGCTTTGTAAGTTGTGAATTAGCAGAACCATGCTATCATGGGGAACGCTTTCAACATTGCACTGGTACTTTGTACCAAGTTGATATCATGTTCTTTTGTCTATGGATGTCGTCGGTGTGAAATGAAATGGGAGCTTGTAAGTCCATGGAGTTATGCATATGTGTTAGAGAAACGCTCGGCATTGGTCTAATCCATGCTGACATGGTGGAAACCTGCAGCGTAACCATAACGAGTATCTATGAAGCATTCTTCTTATAAAAAAGAGATAGAGATTGAGAAAAAGAGAAAATAAAAAAAAGATATTATGAAAAGAGGAAAGAGAGAAAAAAAGCACCATATTCCCATGGTAAATAAGAAGATTGCTGAGATACTTATTGTCTGCTTGCCTTGTCATTTTGATATGGGGATTCTTCCGTATCATCAGGCAAGGGGTACCCCATTGGCGGTTCTCAATGATACACATATGCTTACGATTACAAGAACTTACCGGTGACTAAACTTGAGTAGCATGAGGAGCGGCCCTCGTATTCAAGGGACATGAGATTCTCAATTTACAACTTGGCAATGCATATCCTCATTTTTGATCACTTTAACCTTAATCACCTAAAGATGCCTATGATAGGGGCAACGAGAGCTGAAAGCTAGTAAGTATCATAATTTTTGGGAGCTCTTTATGAGACTTGCAATCCCTGCTTCCCTCTGCGAAGGGCCTTTCTTTTACTTTGTAGTTGAGTCAGTAAACCTATTCCGTTCCACCTCAGCAAGTATTTTGAGTTGATGTGTTTCATTCATTCATATGATGATTTATCCAATCATGTTTCTTATGTTCCTTGTTTTGCACATTGCTCTTATCTTGAAGTTTACTACTTTGAAAGCTATCATTGAAAAACTATTTATTTGTTAACTCCAGCAAATTATCAACTATTCTTCGACCAAGAGCTAAGTTTGCCATTACCAATTATGATTCACTTTATGTATCTTTATTGTGTTTCCTTTACTCACTGCAAGTTGAGTTATATAATAGTGAGTTGTCTTCTATTATGATCTATGTATTTGATGAATGTGATGCTTCTTGTCCGTATTCTTTTATCGACTCTTCACTCCATAAACTTGAGGCCATGTTTATTGAGCTCACTTTCGCTTGGGGACAAGCAAAGTCTAAGCTTGGGGGGAGTTGATACGTCCATTTTGCATCACTATTCTATGTCTTAATTCACTATTATTCATTGATATATTTCATATTGAGAGGTGATACTTATGTTATTTCATCTATTTTGCATGGTTGATGACTTTTGGAGCATGGACCGCTACAATCAGGATTCTGATGGAAAAGGTGTTGTTTGGAGGCAAAATTTGCGAAGATCAGAAAATCCGGGAAAATATATGGAAAATCCTATTTTTCCAGAAGACTAAAGATGCCAGAAGATGGAGTGGAGGTGGGCCACAAGGGGCCCACACCACCCATGGCGCGGGCAGGTCTAGGCCGCGCCTGGAGGTGGTGTGGCCACCCTGGCCCACTCCAGCCTCTCCCCTCTGGCGTATATCAACCTCCTGAAACCCTAAGACTCGGGGAGTGACCACAGAAAGATTCCGCCGCCTCTGCGGGGCGGAAAACACCGAGAGAGAAAGATCTCTCCGGTAGACATATTTCTGTCGGGGGAATTCCTTCCCAGAGAGCGGAGATCGTCGCCATCAACACCACCATCAAGCTGGACTTCATCGGGATCATCATCATCACCACCATCATCACCATCAGCACCCTCATCACCATCTCCATATTGCTGTAACAATTGCGTTGAATCTTGCATAGTTCATACGGGAAACTTTCCCGGTGTTGATTACTCCTTGTAATTGATGCTATTGAGTGAACCATTGAATTATTGTTTCTGTTCAGATTGTTATACATCATTATTCCACATCTGATCATGATCCATATGATGTCTTGTGAGTAGTTCGTTTTGTTCTTGAGGACATGGGAGAAGTCTTGTTGTTAGTAGTGGAGTTGCGTTGAGAACGATTCAATAGATTGTTATTTAAGTTGTGGTGTATTTCTTCTAGTGGTGTCATGTGAACGTCGACTACATGACACTTCACCTATATGGGCCTAGGGGAATGCATTATGTATTTGGCTACTAATCGTAGGGGTTGCCAGAGTGACAGAAACCTAAACCCCCGTTAGGAAACCATTGCACAATGGACGTAAGGGTCTTAGAGTTTAAAGCTATGGTTAGGTTTCTACCTTAAATACCTTCTTGTACTTACAGATGTTTGCAAGGGGTTTAATCACAAGTATGTATTAGTCTTGGATGGGGCGGTACATTAGCACAGGTTCACCCACACAACACTTAGCAAGCTAAAGAAGATTAATCAGCTATATGAAGCGAAAGCACTTGATAGTCTTCCCATGTGTCCTCGAGAACGTTTGGTCATCTTAAGTAATACAACCGGCTTGTCTTTTGCTGTATAAAGGATTGGGCCACTTGCTGCATTTATTCCTACTGTCTTTTATTTACTCGTACTTTGTTTACTTGCTTTATCAAAAACCCCTAAAAATCCGTTTGCTAAGTATTTGTAGATAATTCCTGATCCATACCACTAGCCAGCACCTTCTGCTCCTTGTTGGGTTCGACACTCTTACTTATTGAAAATACTGCGATACACCCCCTATACTTGTGGGTCATCAGTTATCGATTCTATGGCAGGCTCGGAACTCCTATGTTTTCTCTACGCGTATTCCGGTTATCACCAAATCCGGATGAAGGAATCTGACAAAGTCAAAACTTCATTCATAACCCCCTTCGGAACATTCTATTTCGTTATCATACCCTTTGGGCTGAAGAACGCAGGAGATACGTACCAACGCACAATGCAGCGTTGCCTCCATGATCAAATCGGATGCAATGTGCATGCATATGTGGATGATATTGTAGTGATGTCCAAAAAGAAGGAAACCCTGATTTCCGACTTGGAGGAAACGTTCGCCAATCTATGAAAATACAACATAATTCTTAACGCGAAGAAATACTTCTTTGGAATCCCAGCCAGAAAATTGTTAGGTTTTATCGTGTCTCAAAGAGGCATAGAGGTAAACCGATACAAAATCAAGGCTATACTCAATATTTCTAGGCCGACTCGCCTGAAGGACGTACAAAGACTAATTGGTTGCATTCCTGCAGTCAGTCGGTTTGTAAGACGGCTCGGTGAAAGAGCTGCACCACTATACAAGCTCCTAAAAAAGACCAAGAATTTTGTTTGGACCGACGAAGCTGAAGCTGCACTACAAGACCTGAAAACAGTACTCTCATCTGCTCCCATCCTTGTAGCACCGGAACCACAGGAAATGATGTTGCTCTATCTTGCTGTGACAAACAAAGTCGTCAGTATCGTCATGGTGGTGGAGAGACCGGAGGAAAATCAGGAGCACCTGGTGTAGCGTCCGACTTACTATCTCAGCGAGGTTTTAGCGGAATCAAAACAGCGGTATTCGCATTATCAAAAGTTGGCTTACGGTGTGTTCTTAGCATCTCGTAAGTTACGGAACTATTTTCAGGAACATCCAATTACCGTGGTGAGCACACCTCCCATGAGAGATATAATCAATAATAGTGACGTCACAGGACGCATCGCCAAATGGTGCATAGAGCTCTCAGCTTTTGATATTGAGTACAAACCTCGTAGAGCAATCAAATCCCAAATTCTCGCTGACTTTGTCGCTGATTGGACAGAGACAACGGAGAGTATGACCCTGCCAGAGTCGGAATACTGGACCTTACATTTTGACGGGTCTAAGGCGCTCGGGGGCTGGCGTGGTACTCAGGTCACCCCAAGGCGATAAACTTTTCTATGTATTGCAGATACACTTCACGGCGACGAACAACATTGCCGAGTATGAAGCACTACTGCATGGAATCCGGATTGCTAAGGACACCGGCATCCGACGTTTAATGTGTTATGGAGATTCAGATCTTGTTGCACAATAAGTGTCAGATATTTGTAAGGCAAACAAGTACATGGCAGCATATAGGGCTGTCGTGGATGAATTATCTAAATCGTTTGAAGGGTTTGAAGTTCAACACATCCCTCGAACAGAAAATGAGGAAGCAGATGCACTATCTCGAATAGGCTCTGCCCGGAAAAAGGTCCCGGATGGTGCTTTTCTAGAGCACCTCAAAGTTCCCTCTATAAAGGGAGTAGATGAGGAATATCCGACCAAATCCGACTCACCTTTAGTAGCAGTTCTGGCTATGATTCCCAGCTAGACTCAACCCTATCTTGATTTCTTGATAGACGGAAAATTACCCGAAGACGAAGTTCTGAGCCAGCAGATCGTCCGACGAGCAAAATCCTATACTATAATTAGTGGTGAGCTCTATAAGCGGAGTGTATCTGGCGTCTTTCAGCACTGTGTATCTCCAGAAGAAGGAGTGGAAATCTTATGAGAGATCCACGAAGGCGAGTGTGGTCACCATGCTGTAGCCAAATCTTTAGTGGCAAAAGCTTTTCGACACGGTTTTTTCTGGCTTACAGCCAAGGCAGATGTCGAACGGCTGGTCAAGGCGTGCAAAGGCTGCCGAAAGTACGCCAAACAAGCTCATGTTCCGGCTGATCAGCTGCGAACAATACCTATAACATGGCCTTTCGCGGTCTGGGGGCTTGATTTGGTAGGACCGTTTAAACGGGCTCCAAGTGGATATACACACCTCTTAGTGATGGTGGATAAGTTCACCAAATGGATTGAGGCTAAACCCGTCACTAGTTGTGATGGAGCAACAGCCAGAAGATTTGTTGAGGATGTTATAATCCGATACGATTATCCGCATAGCATTATCACGGACAACGGGAGTAACTTTTCTATGGGAGAGCTTGCCGAATTCTGCAACAAACAAAATATCCAGCTTAACATTGCGTCAGTCGCACATCCACAAGCTAATGGACAAGTCGAAAGAGCAAATGGTTTAATCCTACAAGGCCTAAAACCAAGACTCGAAGCACCACTACGACATGCTGCGGGGGCTTGGGCAGAGGAATTACCTTCTATAATATGGAGTTTACGAACAACTCCAAACAGGTCAACCGGATACACACCTTTCTTCTTGGTCTATGGCGCAAAAGCAGTTGCTCCTAGTGATTTGATTCACACTTCTTCTAGAGTGGCCACGTATATTGAAGAGGATGCCGAAATTTCTCGATAAAATGATCTCGACTTAGTCGAAGAAGTTTGTGTCATTGCTGAGATGAGATCAATAGCCTATCAGCAGAAGTTACGCAAGTATCATAGCTAGAGAGTCAGAAACCGATCTTTCAATAAGGGCGATTTGGTTCTCCGGCTTGTGCAACAAAGAAAGCACAAACTTTCCCCAATATGGGAAGGGCCATTTTTAGTTAGTCGAGTATTGCACAATGGTTCATACTACCTAACTGACATGCGGCCAGTCAAAGAAAGACCTGCTACTAAGAAGAGAAAGAGAGCTGGAGGCAGTACAAATCCGGATGAGTTAGACAGACCATGGAATATTGCTCAGCTACGTCCTTTTTATTCTTAGTTTATTTTTCTTTGTAAACATATATGTGTACATGTCCAATGAGAAATAAAGTCTTGGTTGCCTCAAAAAAAATTCTTAGAAGGTTTTACCATCTTATTTCCGGATGATCATGTCACAATCGAAAATCTCAGAATACTTGAAAGTACTATATGCTCATGTTTGTTCTGGTTTAGATTTTGATTCTAAAATTGATACCTTTGGGTATAAATCTAAATTTTCTAGTCTATACTTTGGATATTTGTCTGATTGCTGGATGCGGGCATTTTCCGAGTAGTGAATTGTTAGTACTGGAAGCCGGCTTTGTTTCCGAGTTTAAACTGGTTTAGCAATTGAGCTCCGTTGCTCGGCAAAGTTTCAGTGCTGAAAGTTGGCCGGCTCACGAAAGGGACGAGGCGGAAAGCCAGATAAACGATAAGTGTAGACAAAAATTACAAGTGCTTATGCAAACATTTCAGGCACAAAATATCAAAGCCAAAAGTGCTGAATAGATAAAAGTATTATACTACTTATTTACAAACCCAAATTGTTTTCAGAATAACATATTGTTCTTCTGATACTCTATGATGCAGGAGGAGATGTAGGAGCTGCCGGCTCGCTGGATACATCGGCCTTGGCTTGATAGCATTCCGAGATGTTCAAGTCCGATATGGTTTGATCATCGTCAGAAACTTCAGCAGTTTCTTCGGAAGGCGGAGGCGGCATGTCCACGCGGGTGAAGAAGGGAGTGTCGTAGCTGGTCAAATCAGCTACGTGGCACCCATATCCGGCGCAGGAGTCCATGATGGCCTTGATGTATTTCTCTTGTCCGTCTTCGTCCACCTTGTAGTACCCTCTGGTTACTTGCCAGATTTCCATGTTTCCATGGTGGCTCATAACCATGGTGAGAGCGTTTTGCGCTACGGTTCGCGCGTAGGACATGTTCCAGTCCTGAACAAGCTGTGGCATATCCTTGGCCTTGTCTCGCACCTCAAAAACGGACATGCTTTGCATATCCAGAACCTTGAGAACTTCAACAATATCTTCGAGGGATTGGCGGAAGTCATGCAGCAAATCACCGACTTGGGTAAGCCGGTGGGTGCGAGGTTCGGTAGAGGCTGAGTCCATCAAGTTCAGAGGACATGCGCATATAATGCAAAGGGGTAAGTCAAGTAAAACCCGGACTCCAAAAAGAGTCGGAAGATGCATATAAGTCAGAAAAAGGGAAACATACCAAAGATGACATCGTCGACTTTGGCCTTCTCTTCACGAAGACTCTGGAGTTCAGCCCGAAGTGCCTCGGAAATGTCCTTTTCTATGAATAGCTCATTGCTGAGATCCGAGATTTTCTTATCTTGAAGCGTAATCTTGCGATCACGCTCCTCGGTGGCCATGGAGGTGGATTCGAGAATTTGAGCAATGCTCTTCTCATGATCTGCCTTAAGCTTTTCCAGCTCTTGGCGGATTTCCTTGTTTTCCACCACCAAGGTCTTAAGATTCTCGTCCTCTTCAATCATAGCGCAGGACTGTTTTACCAGTGCTGTAAGTCAAAAGAACAAACAGTTCAACAAAAATTCAACTATGAAATAAAAGACAAGGTTTGAGTTTAGGAATGTTTACCTTCGGCCTCATCCTTGGAAACCTTCAGCTGTGCATTTTCAAGCCGGAGAGCTTTGGTCTATTTCCGCTTGTTGCAAACGTTCTTCAACAAATCCTGGTTATAGGAATATACTTTCTGTAAGTCAGAATACCAAGAGTCAGAAGTCTACTAAAGACTCGGGCTAATATTTTTACTAATATCAGCACGAGCCTTGGGGGATACACTAGTTCATTCTTTGGCATCCGAAGGAAGCATAAAACCGGATTTGATTTTCTAGCTTCATGCTTGGGGGCTAGTGATGGGTTCGTAGCATGGAAAACAAAAAAATTCTACCGCAAGAACAAACAAAACCCAGATCTAATCTAGATAAAAGCCAAAATCTAATCTATTAGACATGTGCAACGAGATAGATCTGTACTAACCCTTGTAGATCCGAAAGAGTTACGAGATCGGATCTCGTGGTTGATGTAGTCGATCACTTGCCTATCTCAAGATCGAGTAGACGATCCTTCCTGCCCAGCGTTAAAGGCGCTTCATGATCGTTCACACGTGCGGAGTTGAAGCAGACCTTCCTCTCCTTGTTCCAGCGAGCAGCAGAGGTAGTAGATCTCTCCACGGAATCCCAGCAGCACGACAGCGTGGTGGTGGTGGTGTAGTAGAGAATTCAGCATGGGCTTCGCCTAAGCCAGAGCAGAGGGAAGGAGGAGGAGAGAGGCAACTTGAGATCTAGAGAATAGAAGGGGCTTGGGGCTTGTGCCTCCACCCCTCTATTTAAAGGAGGGAGGCGCCATGAGGAGGTGGAGTCCTTGTAGGACTCCCCTCTCCCTTGGCCGGCGGATCAAGGAGGTGGGGGGAGAGTCCTACTCCCCCACGAATCCTTGTCTTACCCCACAAGGATTCCTTGATCCTTTCTTGGTTTTCAAGTAAACTCCAAGAAATCTTCTAGAACCTTCCGGAACATTCTGAAACCTTCTAGAATCCCCATACAAATACTCCGGAAACATTTCCTAACTTAGAAAATGATCCCCAATATATGAATCTTATTCCCCGGACAATTCCGGATCTCCTCGTGATGTCCCGAATCCAATCCGAGGCTCCGAACAACATTCGGTCTCCAACGCACATTCCATATCTACTTAAAACAACTTCGAACCTTAACTGTGTCACCCTACGGTTCGTGAATATGCAGACATGATGGAGACACCTCTCCGATCAATAACCATCAGCAGGATCTGGAGATCCATAACGGCTCCCACATACTCAACGATGACTTCGTGATCGATAGAACCATTAACATACGAAACCAATTCCCTTTGTCACGCGATACTCTACTTATCCAAGGTTTGATCGTCGGTATCTCCATACCTAGTTCTACCTCATCTTGATAAGTACTCTTTACTCGTTCCATGATATGTCATCCCTTGTGACCTAGTCACATGCTTGCAAGCTAACTAGATGACATTCCACCGAGAGGGCCCAGAGCATATCTATCCGTCATATAGATGGACAAATCCCAATCTTGGTCCATGCGCTTCAACACATACTTTCAGAATACCCAATGACACCTTTATAACCACCCGGCCATTTAAGCAGTGTTTGATGTCATCAAAGTATCCATCCGGTGATGGTGATTAACATAACCTCATGGTCGACGGATTAGGTTACTATGCATTTGAAAAGCTTGTAGCAAAACGAACTTAATGACTTGATCTTATGCTATGCTTACTATGGGTGTGTGTCCATTACATCATTCTCCTAATGATATGATCTTGTTATTAATGACATCCAATGTCCATGATCAGGAAACCATGATCATCCATTAATCAACAAGCTAGTTTAACAAGAGGCTTACTAGGGACTCTTTTATGTTTACAAAACACACAAGTATTAATGTTTCCTGTTAATACAATTATAGCATGGGATGTAAACATTTATCATAAACATAAAGATATAATAATAACCACTTTATTATTGCCTCTTGGGCATATCTCCAACAGTCTCCCACTTGCACTAGAGTCAATAATCTAGTTAAAAACTTGTGCATTCAACACCTATGGCTTTCTGGTGTTGTATAGACACTATTGCTAGTGGTAAACATAATCTTTGGATCTGACACTTCCAGGTCCGTGTGTATTTGCATGTCCTTGCGTCTCTACGCATTACTCATTCTCCAATGAGATGGCATTGTATAAATTTGGTCCTTTGGTGAGACCTTTAGTTCCTTGGGATTAAATCATGTTGATACAATTGTCGTACAATGTATCTTCATAGTATTATCCTGCTGTGAACCACACCTAGTTTGATAACAAACTATTTGACGCAAAAGCCCTCATTTGCTGCTACAATAGCAGTCATATACTTAGCTTTTTGTTGTAGTATCTGTCACGATGTTTTAACTTTGGTACTCAACCAAATCCCTTATGGAACTTCCTTTCCATTACATTGTGCCACCCATAGTTTAAATTTAGATAAACTTAATTTGTGACAAAACTAGTATCAATGCAACAATTTACAATGAACTATTTGTCATCACTATATAAATAATATATTCTTAGTTCTTCCAAAGATCATAGGAATATCCCTACTATTGTCCAATGATCATCTTATGAGTCATTCTGATATATGCTCATAACATTTAGAGCATAGGACATATCTGGATGTGTACATCTCAAAGAATGATTGATCAAAATATTCTTGTGATTTCACCAAGTGTCAAAACACTTGAATATCGTGTCAACACACTTGAATCTTGATTCAGTCCTTTCCGTGCGTCAAGACCCTTTCTTGTTGTTTCCATATTGAACTCATTCAACATCTTATCTATGTACATTTTGCAAAACCATATTAGCGCCTCAATCTATCCATATAGACATTGATGCCTAATTCTTGGGTTATGCCTAAGTCTTTCATCGAAATGAAATTCTTAACCTGTGTCAATAAAAGATACATCATTTCTAATCAACAATATGTCTTTCACATAATGTATTAGAAATATGTCTTAGCGCTCTCACTTAATTTCTTGCAAAATGCAAACATCTTCATCGTCTCTGATGAAATTAAACCTTTTAACGGTTTCATCACGGCGAAGATTCCAACTCTGCGATGCTCACTTCAACCATTGAAGTTTTGCATACTCTTTTAGCATCCTTTGAATTAACAAAACCCTTTGGATCGTGTCATGTACACGTCCTAGGTAACCATTCTATTAGAATAACTTGTTTTGTTTGTTCAACTACCATATACCAAAATATATGTAGTGGTTGCTATATTAATCCGGCACTAAATATCCATGAAAGATCAAATCTTATCATAGTCAATTCCTTGAACATTGTCGCAAACTCTTTCCGACATGTCGACTATTTCATAGATGTGAAACATCCATGTCTATTTCTTTATAGATCCATATACGACTGTAAGGTCTTGCACCTTTCCAGAGGGTCTTTCAAATTCAAAGCTTGATTTCTCGTGTATGGAATTATCACGGATTTTATGGCTTCAAGCCACTTAACTAAGTCAGGGCCCATCATTGATTATTTGCATGTAGTCGGTTCATCATTGTCAAACAACAATGATTTAACTCTCAAATCTTGGCATTGGATTACTTACCCGACCTACTTGGTTCAATAGTAACTTAGATCTCCCTGACCACAACCTTTGAGGCACGTGAGCCATGAGCATTGTTGCTGCCTCCAGGACACTTACCGATGCTGCGCAACTCAGCACATATTAGCCAAGGTTCAACAACCTTGTCAAAGTTCTATTGTCCTCCCACTTGACTTTTCACCAAAAATTCCTTCTCAAGAAACTCGACATTCTAAGAGACAAACAATTTTGTCTTCGGTGTTATGGAGGAATACCCAATGGTTATTCGAAATAACCTACAAAGACATGCTCATCCGACTTTGGTTGTAAACATTTTACTTATGCCTAGCATACCAAAAATTTAAGAAAGGACAACCTGGGTTTTATCCCAAACCATGACTTATATGGTGTCATTTCAACGGATCACGATGGAGCTCTTTTCAGTGTAAAAGCGGTAGTCACTAAAGCTTTAATCTTTAAAATATAATGGCAGTTTTATAAATGACACTTTTGATCTTACCATGTCAAACAAGGTTTCATTACATATCTTGAACACTCCATACTCCTATGGTGTTTTGGGAAATGCAAATCCATGGAACAATTCCTCAAATCTTAGGTGTTTTGCTAAACTTGTAACTCAAATATCTTTCTTTATGATCGAATCATAAAAATTTTATTTTCTTGTTACAATGATTTTCCACTTCATCTTGAAAGTCTTTGAACATTTTTCAAATGTTTCATACTTCTTCCTTATTGAGTAAGTATATACATATACTCACTCAAATCTTCAGAGAAAACATATGAAGTTGAAATCCATCGCCCACGACTACACATAATGGACTATATACATCAATATGTACAAATTCCAATCAGTTAGTCGTTCGTTCCTCTTTTGGCCTACGAACGGAGTTTTAATTATCTCCAGGAAAGTATCACAAGCGTCATTTGATCAAAATCAAAGACTCCAAAAATCCATCAACATGGAGTTTCTTCATGTATCCCTTTCAATATAATTTAAATGGCGATGTCACTTCGCAAGTGATCTCTCAATCATTTGACTTGCGACATTTTAGCATTAGTTTTATGGTCGTTATTTCTCCAACCAGACTTGTATATCATCCATCTATTATGGAATGCGGTAATTATTTGAACAACCTTTTGTCGTCATAATACCTGATCAAAATATCAATTATTGAAACAAATCTTGAAGGCAAGCTTTGATGTTAACGAGCAACACAACAACCCTTTGTTTGTTTTCGATGAACATCATCACATATTCTCTTGTTAGTTACTTAGGCCATTGCAGTTCATGAATTGTGTTGTCCTGTATGACACTTCATACCGACCAATTCGGTATCCAATACCGCAGAACCACATTGTTTAACAACCAAGGAATACAGCCATAACATGTATATTCTATATACCTAAGTTGGACATCTCTAATCTTTTCTTTTCTGCCAAATATTTTATAGATTCTCTTTCAACAATTCCTTTTCTTTTAAAAGAATCTATCAACATCAATAGTGGTGTCATTCACATGACACATAGTACAAAGTGTGTATAGTCAAATACTAATACCTTTGAACTTGCACTTTGAAGTGGATCACCTTCATCAAATGTTTGGCATTCTTTCAAAATTCCATTCTTTAGTAATCTTTTAGTGTAGTAAACATTTTACTTACATCTTCTATTCATCCTTATCATGACAACTTTCATGATCAAGCTGTTATAGCTTATAAAGGTGAATTACGCGTATAATGTTTCTTTTCCAAAACCTTTTGGAGGATTAGGACGACTAGCGTCTCCAACCTTCACAAATTCTCATCAAATATGAGGACATATACTCTATCATGTTGTAACCAACACATTGTTTTAGATATCGTAATACCTTTCACATATGATGGTTTCTGAAATATTGCTTTCAGCTCTTAGATAAACTTGATATTAAAAACAATCTTTTGAGTATCAAGAATCATGGAAGCAAACATGATACATTAGATACTAACACTGGAATTGTTACTCTTGATTTAATACTGTTTATTAAACATCACAGAGTAAACGGAGTTTGCTGAAAGTTTGCAACAGGACTTTTAAACTTTAGATTGACACTCAAAACAATACGATACCAGTTCGTAAAGCAAATATCCAGAATTTCTATAGTTCCACTATCTCAACTATAACTAAGCGTAAGGTGGTGAACGGATGCCAATGACTACAACAAACTATGCAAATTCACTTTGATTGTGTTTATGATAAATAGAGTTTGACTAATCAAAATTACAAATGAACTCCCACTCAAAACAACATCCCTCGAGTTGTTTTAGTGATTACACGAACCAAATCCACTACACCAAGTCCGATCATCACGTGAGATGATGTAGCTTTAAAGGCGAATAATCAACATGTTCATCATATCATCCATATGACTCATGCTTTACCTTTCAGTATTCTGTGTTCCGAGACCATGTCTGTACATGCTAGGCTCGTCAAGGTTAACCTTAGTATCCGCATGTGCAAATCTGGCTTGCACCCGTCGTATGCACACGAATCTATCACACCCGATCATCACAAGATGCTTCGAAACGACGAGTCTTAGCAACGGTGCCTACTAAGGATGAACACTTTATTACTTGATATTTAGTGAGAGGGATCATCTTATAATGCTACCGTCGCAATCTAAGCAATACAAGATGCATAAAGGATTAACATCACAGGCAATTCATAATTAGTGTGATATGATATGACCCTTTCTTCTTATGCCTTTGATCTCCATCTCCAAAGCACGGACATGATCTCCATCATCACCAGCATTGCGTCAAGGTCAGTGGAGCCGCTTCATGGTTGTCCATCATCACTAGCAACTATTACAACTACTTGGAATAAAGCTATTACAAGATGAATAGACACGCATGTCTTAACAGAATTAAAGACAACCATTAGGCTCCTGCCGGTTGCCATATTACAACAAGGATCATTGCATACATCAAATATAATCACAATCACATGATGGCCATATCACATCACAAAACCCCTGCAAAAACAAGTTAGACGCCTCTAATTTTCTTTGCATGTTTTACGTGGTTTGGGGCTTTCGAATAAGAACGGATCTTACCTACGAAACTGAACCACAACGTTGATACAAGTGCTATCAAGTGCAAAGTGTATATTAGATCTATACTATGATGGGAGAGACAGACACCCGCAAAGCCACTTGTGCAATACGAGTTGCACGTCAGCTGTGGAGCAAGTCTCATGTGCGATGACATGTAAGGTTAGCCCGAGCCGCTTCATCCCACCATACCGCAAGATGCAAAGTACACAAAGCAAATGACGGCACGAGCACCAACGCCCACAAAACCATTGTGTTCTAGTCGTGCAATAGATCTACGCATAGACAAGGCTCTGATACCACTGATGGGTTCGTAGCATGGAAAACAAAAAAATTCTACCTCAAGAACGAACAAAACCCAGATCTAATCTAGATAAAAGCCAAAATCTAATCTATTAGACATGTGTAACGAGATAGATCTGTACTAACCCTCGTAGATCCAAAAGCGTTACGAGATCGGATCTCGTGGTTGATATAGTCGATCACTTGCCGATCTCAAGATCGAGTAGACGATCCTTCCGCGCTCAAGGAAGCCTGCATCCAGCCTCAGTCAGGATCACATCAACGATCTTGAGATCGCCAAGGATCGACTACATCATCCATCTAGATCTAAATCTGTAACGCTTTCGGCCTCATTTAGGTTAGTACCAATTCATCTCGCTGCTCATGTCTAATAGATTAGATCTTGGCTTTATCTAGATTAGATCTGGGTTTTGTCTTGCATGTAGAAATTTTTGTTTTCCATGCTACGAACCCATCGCATCTTTCCTCTCCTCGCTCCATGAGCAGCAAGAGGTAGTAGATCTCCACGAAATCCCAGCAGCACGACATGGTGGTGGTGGTGGTGGAGTAGAGAATCTGCAGGCTTCGCCAAGCAAGAGGGAAGGAGGAGGAGAGAGGCAACTTGAGATCTAGAGAATATAAGGGGCTTGGGGCTTGTGCATCCACCCCTCTATTTAAAGGAGGGAGGTGCCATGGGGAGGTGGAGTCCTTGTAGGACTCCCCTCTCCCTTGGCCGGCGGATCAAGGAGGTGGGGGGAGAGTCCTACTCCCCACGAATCCTTGTCTTACCCCACAAGGATTCCTTGATCCTTTCTTGGTTTTCAAGTAAACTCCAAGAAATCTTCTAGAACCTTCCGGAACATTCTGAAACCTTCTAGAATCCCCATACAAATACTCCGAAAACATTTCCTAACCTAGAAAATGATCCCCAATATATGAATCTTATTCCCTGGACAATTCCGGATCTCCTCGTGATGTCCCGAATCCAATCCGAGACTCCGAACAACATTCCGTCTCCAACGCACATTCCATATCTACTTAAAACAACTTCGAACCTTAAGTGTGTCACCCTACGGTTCGTGAATATGCAGACATGATGGAGACACCTCTCCTATCAATAACCATCAGCGGGATCTGGAGATCCATAACGGCTCCCACATACTCAACGATGACTTCGTGATTGATAGAACCATTAACATACAAAACCAATTCCCTTTGTCACGCGATACTCTACTTATCTGAGGTTTGATCGTCGGTATCTCCATACCTAGTTCTACCTCGTTACTGATAAGTACTCTTTACTCGTTCCATGATATGTCATCCCTTGTGACCTAGTCACATGCTTGCAAGCTAACTAGATGACATTCCACCGAGAGGGCCCAGAGCATATCTATCTGTCATATGGATGGACAAATCCCAATCTTGGTCCATGCGCTTCAACGCATACTTTCAGAATACCCAATGACACCTTTATAACCACCCGCCATTAAGCGGTGTTTGATGTCATCAAAGTATCCATCCGGTGATGGTGATTAACATAACCTCATGGTCGAAGGATTAGGTTACTATGCATTTGAAAATCTTGTAGCAAAACGAACTTAATGACTTGATCTTATGCTATGCTTACTATGGGTGTGTGTCCATTACATCATTCTCCTAATGATATGATCTTGTTATTAATCTATATCCAATGTCCATGATCAGGAAACCATGATCATCCATTAATCAACAAGCTAGTTTAACAAGAGGCTTACTAGGGACTCTTTTATGTTTACAAAACACACAAGTATTAATGTTTCCTGTTAATACAATTATAGCATGGGATGTAAACATTTATCATAAACATAAAGATATAATAATAACCACTTTATTATTGCCTCTTGGGTATATCTCCAACAGCTAGAGGATATGATATGAAATAAGGAAAAATGGGAATTGGAATTCCGACTTACATATTGTTCGCGAATGAGTTTGTCTAAACTCGTATTCACTTTGGTGGCAACCTTCTCGGTGAAAGTTAACAGGATTACCGGCGCAGTTGGAAGAACGCCGGACCTTATCTTCTCGTCGTGAAAACGAACTTGTTCCAGAAGATCAGAGTGTTTGATATCCTCTGCTTCTTGCGCTTCTTCTTCGGTACAGGGAGTCCGCCTCTCTAGGCATTCCTGGGCCAATCGTTGAATCTCCTCCACAGACTTCCGAGATAAGCCAAGCTTGGCAAGTCCCGGATTGTCCAGGAGATTTTTGGCAAAGGTCTCTGCCGAGGGATCATTACCCGAAGAGGGTTCACCCTTATCAACACCTGAGTCACTCATGGTGATGTCAGTTTGCGATTCAAGGATCGCTGGCTCTGATGGTTGAGCCGGATCTCCTGCAACGGTCGGAGATGGAGTAATCTCCGGCACTGCAGAAGGCTGAGGGGCAGGAGTCGGAGGAGCCACGGCAGGAGAAGCCAGTTTGAGCTTCGACACTGCAGAAGGTTTCGAGGCAGCTCCCTTCCCCTTGCCCTTGATGAGTTGTTTAGCTCTGAGAAGATAATAAGAACAAAGAACATTACATCTTAGAAGGAATTACAAGCAAAATACAAAGACCTTGTGAGGAAAGATTACCTCTTCACAACGGGCACTTCGGTGTCGATGGCCAATGTCGGAGCCTTGCGTTTCCGAGGAACGACATTCGGCATTGGGACAAATTCACCCTCGACCTGAGAAAACTCAGGAGGATATCCCTCGATAGGAGCGAACTCTGACTCAGGGAGGTCAGCAAGCTAAAAAGGAGAAGTATCTCAGTATTGCAAAAATAACATAAAGATGAGCACATAAAGAGAGTTACTGCTGAAGTTTACCGGCACAACAGGATCTTCCGCTGTATGCATGTCCAGGGACATGTCCGGAATTTTCCTCTCAATCCGCTCCCTTATCGGCCATTTGATTTAGCTTACATAGTCTTTCGGCTCTACGGTCTTGGAGCTGATGCGGAGGGAATCTTTCTTCGACAATGTGATGGAATGCATCAGTCGATCTCCATGATGTTGAAGGGGTTGGATCCGGCGTGCCACCCAACATTGAACCAAGTCGGACCCTTTCAGGTCGTTGTGCTTCATCAGATATTCGATCCATCTCTTGGCGAGAAACGGATCGTCATTGAGAGTTGGAGCAAGCTCGTCCCAGGACTCTTGGGGCGTGGCGGCTCCGTTAATGAAAGCCGACAAAGCATGATCTTTGCCGGGAGCGGGGATATCCTTGTGATAGAAAAAGTGGATGGCCATGATGCGAGGATAAACGCGCTCTCGCCTAACCAAAAACTAATGGTACCGGTAATATAAGGATTACCAGCAGTTATGGAATTTCTTCGGACATGAAAATAGTACCGGAAGAGAGTAAGGCTCGACCTAATACCGAGATACCCCTCGCACAAAGAGGCGTACACACTCATCTCTAAGATGGAGTTCGGGGGGAGATGGTGGAGATGAACACCATAATGATCTATCACCTCGGAAAAGAAATCTAGGGGAGGAAAAGAAAGACCTCTATCAAGGTGAGTGCCGAAATGCACTCGCTCGTCGTCGTGGGGGTTGGGGACGGTTTCGCCGAAGCCGCTCCGCAAGTCGCCGGCACGGACGAGCCCTTCATCTTCAACGACGCGGAGTTTGGGGTCGTCGAGGACGCACGGGATCCAAACTTCATGGTGGCTCTATTTCTCTGCCGTCGCTGCCGTCGCCGTTGCTGCCGCTGCCAAACCGGAGGGTGATGAAGAAGCCATTCTTTCCGGTGCGCCGGTGACCTTGGATGGGCGGCGTTGGAGGTTTTTTATGGGGGCAGAGGAGCGCTAAGTTTGTGGGAGGCGTAGAGGATAAGGAAACAGCGCTAAGAACTGGTGAGAAGATGGGGGAAAGAATCCACACCACTTATATCCGCCAGGCGCGTCAAGATTCGTGTAAATGCTATAGTGAATGTGCCACGTGTCGTGGAAAGGATGGGGAAACCCCCGCGAAATGGTTACGCCGCCTCGATCTCCACGTACGCATTAAAACGGCGCCTCGGTTCCACGAAAGGCGGACCCACCAACGGCCGTGCTGATAGAAAATATCTGTCAGTGACGTGACTTGACCATGACTATTGTCAGATTACGTCAGAGACCAAGTTCTGGCTTAGTTTGAATTTCGAGCTGGAAGCACGAATAAACGTACTCATAGGACCGACTTATTTTTTAAGACCCGGATCATATCTTTTGTTTTGAAGTTTCAGGAACCCTTCAGGATTCTGCAAGCCGAAGATCAAGCTAGATGATGATAAATCCGACTTTGGATCTTGGGAACTTCCGGGGGCTGTTGTTGGGGATATACTTTTCGGGTATCCTCATAGTTCTTCACTGACCAGGGTGGCCCACTTCGGATTAGAGCTTTGCTTCACGGGTGGCCCAGTCAGAGAGAAGAGACGGAGTCCAGTCCGGCTACGGGAAGGTCCAGAAGAGTTACCGGCATAGGCCCATAGTGTTACTTGTAGTTCAAGATGTACTCTGTAACCGACTCTTAGTCGTAGCCGGATAGATCTCTCCTGTAAACCCTAGACCAGATATCTATATAAGCCAACCTAGGGAGAGCCTTTAGGGCACCACCTGATACCCTCACAATAGTCTACAATCTCAACTCGCACTGGCGAAACCCTTGTAACCCATATCCGGCTCTGCCGTATTACTGGATTGCTAGCAGAAGTAGGATCCGTTCAAAGCCGGCGGATTCGAATCTGGGTAAACTTATGTGCTCACCATCCCGAAACACCGTACGTCTCACACCCCTCTCTTCCACACGTCTCGAGAACCCCCTCATGGCATACTTGTCATTAATCCGACGATACTCGCCGGAGCAGAAAATTTTTTATTTTCAGTGTGGCTCTGCGCGTTGCCCAACACGTACGACCAACAATTAATGATGCTTACAATGGATGACTATCGGGGAATGCCTCCATTGGCCAAACGGGTCATAAAAAATGCCGCCCTTGCGCACCATGTAACACAACACTAATATGTGTCGGTATTGTGTCTGTCATGGCGTATAAGTGGCACCATGAAATAATGGTGCCATGATTTCTCATCTGCTAGATAATAAACTTTTGTAGATACTTTTCATTTATGCCGCCCCAAAAAAAGTGTCGGCACGGGGGTTATTTTTGTAGTGTTTGGTACTATATTTGTATACATCTGCTAGCATCCTGGAACAGCACTAAATACGGTTCATAGTAAACTCGTTTCAATGTCTAGAACCAGCATAAAGCTGGTTCTAACTAATCATGAGCGAATTGAGATGAAAACATACAAGAAAACAACTTTACTCGTTTGCAATCATCCTGAACGAATACGTTTAATAAGAAATAGACGATTGCAAAGGCCCAACATGTCGTAGACGGGTGTATTGACGGAACAGTATGCCCCTTCGCGCACGTGTAATTCTTTAGAGGTGAGTCGCGCACCCATCTATAGCGACGGTTGTGAAAGTCGTGTGCGACCAACAAATTCCACTGAGACCTGTTCTGTACTAGTGGCCCAGCTCTAGTGGAGCGAGGACAACAACACGTCTTCAGCTCACTACGTTGTTTGTAGTCGTCGCTAGGTGGTCTAAACGATATATTTATAATTTCTATTACTTTTGAGAGTATTTGTGAAGGAATAGAATCATATAAAAGATTGAAGCTATTTTATTATTATAGGATCGTATTTCGTAGGAAATAAACCGAGAAAACTCTTTGTGTATAAATTTTGTAGGAAGGTAGCATTAGGTTAAACTTCATGAAAAAATCCTTCATCAGAATCAAAGAGAATTCATCTTCCCATAAAATTCACGTAGACACGACATCCTAATCCTATAGATTTTCTATTGCTACACTTTCCTACCCTATGAATCATATGAGACCTGGAATACACTCACCCTTTCAAAATAATTGGTGATTTAGGTTCTTCTATAAGTCAAACTTCTCTAAATTTTTCAATGTTATAGGAAAACGTGTCTATATACAACATCCAACCTATATGGTGCGCAAATTTATTGTACGGCGAGGGCAATAAACTAAACTGATGTTTTACCAAGACAGCTAGAGTATTAGACATATACGGTTATTATAGTAATTTAGATAGAGTTAGGATCTGTTTACATACAATTCTAACTTGAGTTGTACTCCAAGATAATCCCTGAATGCCTATATATAATCGCCCATGAGGCTCAGTAATATATCCATCATATTCCGCCAAACTTATATTCTTTCATGGTATCTTCCTAACCGGTTCAAACCCTAACCGCACGCTTCCGCCACGCCGCTCCTGGGGGTTCGATCTCCATGATCTTCGTCGGAGGCCGCGCAATCTATGGCAGGGTTCGTCTGCCAATCTGTGATCGGTTGTCCTGGTGAGTCTTTTTCTCTTCACTGGTCAGTTGGCCGGTCTTTTTTTTGGTTTACCGATCATAGATCGAATTGAGTCGCCCATCACCTTCATCATCACCGTGCCTCTACTCCGACCATCGGCATCGACGATCTACACCGCGCCTATGCGCCTGCCTCCTCTGTTGCCTGCCTCGACAGGCTGTCGCGGCCTCACAGCAGGCTGCTGTGTACCTCGGTCGGCTGCTACGCCTTCCTCGGTAGGCTACTGCAGCCGTCCCCCCTTGGATCGTCTTCGCCGTCAACATCTGGGACTTCACCAACAATGCTGCTATCGACTCCGATCTATGCGTCATTAATGTCATGGCGCATACGGCGCACCGTTGGTATGATCAACCGATCTTGCGCCCGTCTACGCCAAGAACATCCCCGAGCACGCGCCTATCACTGATCGAGCTACGGGCTGGCGCTGTGTCGCCCCTTCGCACCGCAGCTCCGCCGCCTTTGGCCCATGCGACCGGTTTTCAAACGCGCCTTATTTGGCGTGTACGTCGCTGGTGGTGTCCCAGCCGCTGCACCGACTTGCGCCCTGTAGCTATGCCGCCCCAACGGGTCATAGCGTCGTTGCACGCAGTCTACATCGCCGTCCTTGCGCACCGACGCCTCAGGCTATCTCCGCACCACCTCCACGGTGTAGGTCGTCTACGTCCGCGCATGGTCTTCGTCACGTCGGATTCTTCTTCGCTACATCAAGTACCGCCGCTGCGCCAATCTAGATGTCCAACATAACCACTCCAGGTCACCGTTGGTTTCACCGTCTTCTACGTCTTCGTCTCTACCCTTGTGTGCCTGGTATTGGCAACACCGGTGTGTGTCTTCGTCTCCGACGCGTCCCCGAGCTTGACAATCTCAGATCGGCGCCTCGTCTTCGTCGGTCTCGATAAAGTCTTCTTTAGCATCGACACCTTCCTCTATGACTGTCTCGACCGCGTCACCGACAAGCTCTTCTTTGCGTACTTGGTTCTGGCAAAATCGGAGTGCATGTTCTTTCCTGACGTACGCCTAGTTCTGGCAAAACTATGGCTGCATCTCGTCTTCGACGACTTGGAATGTATCGACTTCGGCATCGATACCCCTCGGCAAGCTATCGTGACCCCACGGCAAGCCTTCACGGACCCTCGGCAGGCCTCCACGGACCACAGTACCCAATATTGTATTCAGTTAGTAGTAGCAAAAAGTAACGATACGGGAATGTTGCGCCGCTGCCATACGCATAGCTTATTAATCATTATTCTTAGCATGTTCTTTATTGGTCAACATGTACCAACTGGACCAAGTTCATCCGGTACCAAGCAACTACACTCAGCAAACGAAGCTCGACCGTAGTCTCTCCATGGTACACGGTTGTGTCATCTTGTTGATGTGCGTCTTCATGTCCCGCTTGGTTCTACATGCCGGGTGCATTGCAATTGGATGGTGCACATGCATACGAACTTGATAGGCCTGCCGGTGCCAAAGCAAATTCCCCTGTCGTATCCGTGATTCTCGCACCAGGTGAGGCACACGTCCATGTGGTCAGCACAAAGGTTTAGGTCCTTCATTGGGAAAATGCCACAGTGCCTCTCCTCTAATGTTCCTGTCCAATCAAAAAAACTGTCACGTGCTTTTATTAAGTGAATGATGATTCATTATATAAAGGCATTATCCATTTCAAAAAATATATAAAGGCATTTTCTTACCAATACTTTTTTCTCGATGAGCCGTTAGAAATCTATATCCCTTATGAGTAGTTCAACAAAACTAGTCCCCCTTTTCCAAAATAAGTGACTTGTATTTTTCTAAATTTGGATGTATCCCATATTAAAACAAATCTAGATATATACGAATCTAGACAAATCCAAATCACTTATTTTAGAACGGAGGGAGTACATATTTTTGTATTCTAGTAGTACTAGATAACAACTAACCACAATATAAGAATGCCAGCTGAACTTTCAGGCATGACCCACCGATCGTTCATAGGAAACTATGAATGGCGTCGATAAGAAACTCTCGTTGTGTTGCTAGCGGGAGGACCACGTTCGTCAGATTTGCTAAAGTATACTGAAGTGTGAATTTCTGAAACTAGTCCTTACCAACAAGGTTATTTTTTTTCAGATGGATTGCGAATAAAATTTAAATGCAGTATATGATAACTTTGTAGACATTACCTGTACAACAGAGGAGAAGAGACAATATCGAGATGAGGGACGCCATAGCTTGCCTCGCTCTTGTTTTGCAAGTCATGTCTGAACCTTACGATGATTAACCTGAGAACGAGTCGATGGTTGTTTGACGAGGATGAGATGGCTGTTTGTACGGCGCGGAAGATAAATAACGCCTGGGGGAGGAGGAGTATTAAATGCCTACATTATATACTGAGCTGTGCACAGTTTGCTGGAACTTTTGGAAGATACGATTTTAATTGTCCATCAAGAAGGATTTAAATGAGACAATCTAATAGACAGATTTTACCATTTATAAACGCTACCTGCCGAGCTGTGCACAGTTTGCTTTCATATCTTTAGAGCATCTCTAGCCGGGACCCCAAGAGCCCAGGAGCCCTTTTTCTTTAACGCCGGCGAAGCAATTTTTTCCAAGTCACTCCTCAGAAGCCGAAAATTTGCTGGATTGGTCAAACTTTGAGCCGGCGAACCTAGGCCCAACCCAGCGCCCTAGGGACGCTTGGGGTGTCAAGAGTGTGAGCTAGCTTTGTCGACGACACAAGCCAAGGTTTCCTCCCTTTTTTCGTTTCCCTCCTTTTCCTTCCCTATATACCCGCCATTCGCCCACCTCCCGCCGAGATCCTCCCAACCTCCATAGCGCTGAAGAAGTTCATAGGACCTCGGGCTGCGGCTGAAGAAGGGGGAGCTGAAGCAGAGGAAGAAGAAGGAGGAGAAGCAGTTGCCGCCGGGCATGATCAACGCCGAGTTGCGAGTCATTAGCACTTTTGTCGATCAAATGGGTGAAGTGATCTTTACGGCTTGCCATAAACCTGATCAATTGTGCGTCAGTGTTGGAAGCGGAACTAGCTGTCTATGATAAAGGAATAACTAACACTAAAGTGGTCCACGAATCCCTTCGACCTAGATATAGACTGCTTGGAGGCGGCTAATATGATCGAAGCAAAGGGTATGAACAGATCATCTTATGTGCACTAGGTGCAAAGTACTCCCTCCATTTTAAAATATAAGATGTTTTATTTTTATGACAGAAGTGTATCTAGACTCCTTTTAGTGTGTAGGTTCACTCTAAAGCTAAATAAACATACACACTAAAAGATCTAGATACATTCTTTCACAAATCTAAAACATCTTATATTTTAAAACGGAGGGAGTATTAGAGAGATATTGGAGAGTGCTCCTGTGCTTTTCGTCTGTTTTTTGGCACGCTTTCCAAAGCAGCCTGACGGCTGAGATTAAGGGTGCTAATCACACCTGGTTTGGCTAATGAAAAGAAAACTGACATCAGATCCCGATCCGCATGATCCAAACCCAAACCAGGTGTGATTAGCACCTTTAATCTCAGCCGTCAGGTTGTTTTGAAAAGCGTGCCAAAAAACAGACGGAAAGCACATGAGCACTCCTCGAGAAAGAAATATTTCAATCAGGAAGATTGATCGAAGCCAAAATGTGGCAAGTCACGTAATAACGAATTTAGGGAGATCCTTAGAGAGGACACGATTCTGGATTAGGAATTATCTGCAGGATATACATTACTGTATAAAAACGATTGTTACTATTGCTTGAATTGAATTAATGAAATTATTTTTTTCCCGCAAAAGAGAAGATAATACTAGTATAAACTCGTTACTTAGGTACGGTGTCTAAAGGTTGTTTACCCTTAAAATAGAAACAACCTATATTCAGCAACTTCACGCGGAGTTGATGTGGTGGCGTTATCGTGTCTTTAGGAATCAGCGTGGAATCATAGACCATAGAAGTTCGCGTTTTCTCGTGGACGCAGGTCCGTCCAGAGTGGACGTGGTGACTTAGACTATAGTCGGATGCGGTTCATTACGGCGGCTGGGCACGCGGACATCCGATGTGGCATCATAGGCCCTAGCCGGACATGGTTCGTCGCGGCGGGTTGTCGATCTAGCAGTGTAGACTCTAGGCGTCAGCGGTTCCTTGTGTCTCATACCACAGCTGATCGCGTACACTCTACGCGATAGTGCAGAAAATAGATGTGCGCGGGCTCTCACGGCGAGGTCATTATTAATCCTCTCATCTGCGTCTCGCAGAAAAAAACAGGAGTACCTAACTTTTCCTTACTTGCTCTTTTCTATCGTGCATGGATGCCGACCTTCTTCCTCCATGCACGACGACCTCCTCCGTCTCATCACACAAGGTAGGCTCCTGCATCTTACCGGAGGGCATCTCTACAGGGCTTTTGTCCTTATTTTACTTTTCCTGTTTACCTATGAGCCGCTTTTCTTTGATTTTCTTCTGTTCTTATGTAGGCTTGGCTTTCTTATGAAGGATATATTCTCACGGTATGTGTGCTTCTTTACTCACACGTTTTTATCTACTTTCTTTTGACTGAGCAGTGGACATTCTATATCTGCAGGTTTTGGTATTTTTCATCCGTTCTTCTGGTCCGACGGTATGTCTCTTTTCTTTTGTCGATTTATTTTCCTATTTTATTTAGTACGGTGATTCTTATTTTTATTTTGTTTTAAATTTTAGAGCTTTTTATTAGTTTTTTCAACTCTACGAGTCTGTTCGCCGAGGAGTAGCAGAAAACGTCTGACGATGGAAGAGCTGCTAAAGGAAGACGATCGCATCACGTCAACGGTACGTGTTTTCTTTTCGTTGCCTACTCTTACAAATTCTACGGTGTTTGCTTTCGCTATCCTCATGTTTGCTTTCTTCTTGACAGGGTCTTCAACGCGTCCACTTGTTAACGTTAGGTGTTGCTCGACCACGGCGGACGGTGACTTTCTACGCCTCTTCCTGCCGTCGACGAAGGAACATGGTCTTCAGGCCGATCAAAAAAAATGGTAGGCTTCCTCACCTAACTTTTTCTCGAGTCGACTTGCCATTTCGCTTTGCTAGGCTAACCGTTTCTTATTGTTTTTTAAGGTCTTATCTTCGTGAGCCCTCCATCGCCGGCTTATTCCCGACTACGACTGCCCCTGACTTCTTGCGTCACATCTGGTGGCCTACAGAGAAAGACGGCCTTAAAGAATCTATGAACGACAGTACATTGCCTTTCTCTTCCAACAATGGTGTTGCCTACTCGACTTTCACCCCTCGATGTCTTTTCGCTAACCATTGTTTCTTGGTTTTTAGTTTTTTCTGCGCGTCGGCCCCCTGTCATCGGCTTCTCCTTGACCACGACGGCAAACGATTTCTTACGTACTAGTCCGCTGCCGATGGAGAGAGACGTCCTTCCGAAGCCACGGGGAATCCAGCGTCTGCCCCCTCTTCGAATGACGGTGCGAGGATTCTTGCACAAAAGGAACAAGAGGGAGTGTTCTGCCGGTACTGCCAGCAATGACAGCGGGTGCTCACCGATGAAGACACACTCCGAGTCTGCAATGTGCTTAGGATAAGCCTTCGTCCCATCAACGTTGACACAAAGGAGAATAAGAACACGGTGATGACGCTCGTGGCCAAGATGAAGTACATTAGGAAAATCCTTTTTCTGCCTAACTCTTCTAAGGAGGAGCGAAGGAAGAGGATGGAGGTATTAAGAAGCAGGAGATGATGTCGACTCTAAGAGTTTATTGTTTTCTAAGGACAATTATGTATAGTATTTTTTTCTGTTTCCGCATCTATGTACAATTCTACTGTAATAAAATAATACGAAAAAATAAAGAGTAACGTGTATATCGGTAATTTCGTTTGCGTCCCTGCATGTCCAGAAGTTATCGCTAGACTTATTATTTTGTTGACATGGCATTCACGTCGCTCCTCATACACGAGTTATCTGTGTTTCGTTATTTCATTAGACGTTCTGCGCGCGTGGTCGTTGAACACACACAGTGTTGAATAACGATCGCGCACGGGTTTTACCTTGGGTGACGATGCAAACATGTAACCTTTTTTACACCAGGGTAAAAGAACTTACTAAAAAGGCTTATAGTGTGGAACACGGGTACTACCTATTTGTGATATTGACGCGGCTTTGTCGCAAGTTGGATGATACATGTTTCCAGATGTTCCTCCTAACATATTCGGCATGTAAATAAGACTAGATCGTCACACGTTTTGTACAAAAAGGTTATTCATGTACACTCAGAATGCATGTGTTGGCTGAGAATGCC
The DNA here is from genome assembly GCA_023614405.1 of Avena insularis. Classification (NCBI taxonomy): domain Eukaryota; kingdom Viridiplantae; phylum Streptophyta; class Magnoliopsida; order Poales; family Poaceae; genus Avena; species Avena insularis. The sequence continues at coordinate 575,540,090 of CM042694.1, forward strand.
ACAATGTAAATACATGTTCGGTCTAGAAGTTTAGTCCCACCTCGGCAGTTTAGAGAGCATTGACGAAGCTTATAAACATGAAAATGAAGGTTGCATGCAACTTGCAGTGAAAACGCCATCTATCACTCAGCCTTAGGTGATAGATGGTGTATCAGCTCTAGGTTTTTTTATGGTAGCTCTAGTTCATCCATTTTAGCTTTTTTTTAAATCTCGCTATCCTAGGCCTTTTCTACAATGCTCGACTACGCTTTCCTATCACACACGCTCGACTGCGTTTTCCTGCCACGTTCGACTACACTAATTTTCATGTTTAATTGTAGAGCGTTTTGTCGAACAGCTTCGTCCGGGAGGCGCTATAGCCGATGGTATTTGTCTTTGTGATCAGACGATGCCTAGTCATAGATGACATGCAATGATTGGTCTCACAACTGCGCCTCAGGGGCGCAGAGAGGAGTCTAGTTATTGTAACCTCAGCCGGTGAAACAAATGAACCATCTCTAAAATATAGTTAGACGGTATCATATTATGTCCGCCTCTAATGTGTGGTCCAACTTAGCTTCATGCATGTTTCCGATGTAGCATGCAGATGGATCTATTGTTAATACAATTAGAAAGTGGAGGTCAAGCATGAGTCCACCACCCACGTGTCCACTCGAGGGAAACCCAACCGTCCCCGCGTATATAAATCTGCTTGGCCTCATCGTCTCTTCCAGGAACATCCACTTCTCCCCCAATGTGTCTAGTCAAAAAACCAATCTGCACCTACCACGCGCATAGAAGCTCCTTCCACAACACCAGTCTCCCCTTAGCTAGGCCATAAAGCGTACCCGCCGTGGAGACGAGCCGGAGGTGAAGCCAGTTGGAGGCGTAGCAGATGGCTCTGCGGTCCTCACCGGTGTGGTAGGTCCGGCTTCTCCGGACACACACGCCACTCATCGTCGCGTCGTCGCTGCTTCGGTCTCCATCTAGCCGGTCACCATCACCGTCGAGCAGCTGGTGAACGACAACATCGTGGTGCCAGCGGTAGACTGGATGAGGGGAAGGCGCATGCGGCATCTTCATCCCAGAGGAAGACGAGAACTACGCCCACGCCATCATCGACCCCTTTGTTGAAGCTATCAAAGAGGCTAATGAATTCCAGGAGGAGGTATCCAGTGAGTACACCGAGGTACTACTTTGATTCTCTATTCATAGTAGCGGATTTCACTATTTATGCATAGGGTTTGCTCAATCTATAGATTCGTTTGCTATCCCGCCCTTTTCTTGTTGCAGACATATTAGAGTATACGGGTGGAGTAGTCGATTGTTTTGCATATTAGATTAGATTTGCTGATCTGACATCTAGTAATTTTACATTTGTTTGTTTTTGTTCATACGGTCTTCTTGTGTTGTAGATTTAATTGATCTATAACATATTTGATTTTAGGGGTTTCAGGGATTGTTGTTACTGGAGTGTTAATTCGATACATCATGCATGTATTGACTACATCTAGTATGTATTGAGTGTTTTTGCATAGTATATAAGGAGTACATTTCAATTTATTACTAAGGTTAATGATTCAAATTTACCCCAAAAGAGTGCAATGGAGACACATTTGATGGTATCGTATTTTTTCAGGGATGGGTTAGTGAAAATGTGGCAATGTACACGAACAAGCTTGTGCTTAGTACTTCGGTTTACTTACTCCATCTCTGAAAAACTTATGAGGCCCTAGATTTACATTCATATGGAACTATGATCTTTGAACTGTTTTTACTAGTACACAACCAATCGTGATCATACATTGAATTTATTACATGTATCTGAATATCGATCTTGTTTGATTCTTATGATTATGTGATTACACTATCCAGAAAACAAATAAATAATTCATATGCATGGTTTGATCATAACTTATTTTCATTACATGTCTATAATATTGTTTAATTCTTTTTATTATTATTACAATATTTAGGAAACACATGCATTCATATATTAACTACATCTAGAGTGATTGCGTACTGTTTAAGGATTACATTTCAATTTTTACTAAGGCCAATGATTTAAATTGCCCCAAAATAGTGCAAAAGGAGACACATTTGATGGTGTCAGAGTTTTTTAGGGATGAGTTAGTGAACCTGGGGCAATATACACGAAGAATTGGTTGTGCTTGGTACTTGTTTCACTAAATCCATCTCTAAAAAACTTATGAGGCCCCAGATTTATTCTACATTCATATGGAACCACTTGTGATCATACATTGAATTTAATTATTATATGTATCTGAACTTCTTGTATTCAATGCACACAAAAAACTAGTTTCTCGGATTATTATGTTCTCTAGGATATCCCAAAATCTATACAAATATGCATGATATGAATTGATCAAAACTATTTCTAAGATACATTCTCTTTGGTATCAATTTAATAGTCTTACATATGTTGTCATTCATGTTCATAGATTTCAATGCTTGAGTTGTATTTCAATTAAATCATTTATATGAGTTCTTATGTACTTAAAAATCAACAGGAAGAATCTTATGGCATGAGAACCGACAAGGACTCCAGGGACAACAAGAGATGCTATGTACTGAGGCGGTTCTGGAGTAGACAAATTCGTTTTCACTATAAGGGAAATTTGTTTTGCCATTCTATGGCAATGTCATCAACAAGGACATCGACAGCATGATCTAGCACTCGGTGCATGTCGGTCATAGGCATAATGCGAAGACCTTGGTGAAGCACGCAGGCTATAGAAAATTCCTCTAGAAATATGTCAAGACTAGCATGTTTCCCCTCGAGTAGGCTTATGCTGATGTTGTTGCCCCTGCCCCTGCTCCTGTTTAGTTTTTATTTTGTTTAAGTTATCCCCCCCTAGCGGTACATGTGTGTAAGACAATATATCTGCAATCTATGGTTGAACTATTAGTACCTCATTTATTAATGTACTCCTTTATATGGAGTTTCCTTTAATTTTCTAGTGCTCAGTTTTATTATTGATCATGCTAATACACACTATCAAAATATTTTTTTAATACTCAGGGCTCATTTGGCTTGCAGGATGCTTAAAACATAGGAATAATAAAATCACAGGATTAGAGTGGCATGACCTTTTGAATCCTACAGGAATATAAAACTACATGAATTTGTATCAAGTATATATATATGTGTGTATTTGAATCATAGGAACAACAAAGAATTCTAACATGAGGTTGAAGTGGATGGAAATTTTCCTACAAAATAGAGGTCAAGGGAATCTTTTGAAGGAATTCATAAGGATTGCAAACCTTTGAATCAAACGAACCAATGTAGGAATATTTTCTAAGGGAAAAAATCCTTCACGGATCATTTGTAATTCCTTTGAATCAAACAAGTCTCAATGTTTACACATAAAGATTGCATGTATTCTTTTCCAAACAATGGATTGACACTGGTGATCCAGTCCATGTGGCGGCGCGGTCGTGCACATTTTATAGTTCGTTCTATTCCGGAGGGTCCGAATAAATCTGGAGGTTTTTTGGGCCTTTTTGACCATGGTTTGACACATACATGGACCCCCTAGAGTTTGCACGTATTCTTTTCCAAACCACCTTGATCCACAAACACTGCAATAGATGTGATGATACAACTTCTGTCATACCAGTGCACCATTCCATGTGGCAGTTCCATTCCAAAGGGTTTTTGGACTTTTGGACCATGGTTAAACACATACGCATGGAGCCTCTAGAGTTTGCATATGTTCTTTTCCAACCCATCTTGATCCACAGGACCACACACACTCCAATAGATGTGGTGATACAAATTTTGTCACACTCGTACACCAATATGAAAGTTGTATTTCAAAGGGTTTTTTGGGCTTTTTAACCATGGTTTGACACATTTATGGAGTCTCTAGAGTTTGCATGTGCTCTTTTCCACACCCTGGTTTGACACTAGTGATCCAGTCATGTGGCGGTGCGGTCGTGCAAATTTTATACTAGTTTGTTCTAATCCGGAGGGTCCGAATAAATCCGGAGTTTTTTTGGGGCTTTTTGACCATGCACGGTTTTCCACATGCATGGAGCCTCTAGGGTTTGCATGTGTTCTTTCCCAAACCATCTTGATACATGTTTTTTGGGCTTTTTGACCATAGTTTTACACATACATGGTTTGACATTGGTGATCCGATAGGAAGCATCAAACCTTTCTGGGTAAACCCGGATTTTGTATACTACATCAGATACCCTCTTCAGCATATGAACTTCATTTTTGGCATAGGACTTCATTTAACACTACCAATCACATATTCACCTTTTATTACCTTTATTTTATAATGTTAGTTGTTTATTGTATGATAAGTGTTCTACCCTGTCGATATCATCTTTCAAATCTTTCAAACTATAATGGGCATCTTCTCCCTCTACTTTGTTTGTGTAAATATAACCTATAATTCAAACAACAAAGTTTCCTAGAAAATGTAATTTGAATTAGTTAATTTCAAATTTTAAAAGGAATTTGAATATTGTTGACATAAGCATGTAACAAACATGTATTTAAGACAGTTATAATTTCTAGCTGTCTATGGAAGTACTTGGCGGCAAAATATGAAACATTCAGACAACAGATGTTCTTAGAGACGCTTACCCTTTGCATCCATCTTAGGGTAGTACTTGGCGGCAAAGATCTGAAAATATTTGGACAAATATTTCAGATATGTGTCATATTTTCCCTTCCCTACCGCCCAGACCCCCACTGTCCACCGCTGGCTGGGGGAGGCTCTCCCACAGCCGCCGCCCTCCACCACTGCCACCTCCTGTCCCCTTCGGTGAGGATGCTATCCCTCGCCTCCGAGGATCTTCGGCATCCAGGTACGTATGCGTGATAACCAAACCCCAAAAATCATAATGTAAGGCTTTGATTTAGGAATTTTGGCACGGAGTTTTCCATTTTTCTTCTCGAATTTAGGATTCAGAGTTTTCGAGTTGCAGATACCTGACGACGGCATCGTTAGAGCTTCCCCCAGACAGCCCCTATCTATACCACCTCTTTCCCCCCTATATATATCTCAAAATCTGCAATTCTTTATTTATTCCTCACTATTTGTTGCCCTTCTATCAATATAGATTTAATTGTCACTTCACTAGTCTGCTAGCATCTTGTTTATTCGATGAATTTCAAATTCTAGAAATATGTTTATTTTTATTAGCTTAATATATGTACTAAATTTTTTACCTATTAATATGATTAATGTATGATAACAAGAAATATGTTTTTGTTTTCAGTCTAATTGATTCCTATATTTGATTGTATTAAGATGCTTAATGTCTATGTCTATTTAATAGATGAGAACCTGTAGTGATGACACACTAATGATCTCTAGCGATGAGAGCGTTGCGCAGTTTTGAATTCTAGACATCAGAAGAAGATCCCACTAAGAGGCTTGAGTTTAGAGGTATCAAAGAACATCAAAATTCTAGTCATCTATTTTGCATGTGTTTAGACAGTAGCTATGAATATTACACCGCATTGAAATTTGTCTGTGTTGTTGCACTAGGGCCTCAACATAAGGGGTTAATGATTTTTATAAGACGAGACTTGTTGGGATATGTATCTAAAATAAATTCATGTACACTTCCTCTTAGACTTGTGTGAACCCGAACTTTTACCAAAAATCAAGTACTAAGTCTACGAGTTTCCCTATTCATCTGTCATGAAAAATAGTGCAAGCTAGTAAGATGAATATCTGATCAACAAACTAGCATGTGCTATTTAATTACTTCTAGTAATCACAAATTCTTAGATTCTATGTACTTACGCAAACATTTGGAGTTGAGTTCACACAAAAAAATATCTAAAAAATCGTCTTGATGAACCTATTGATGTCCATGTTTGCCAAATGAACAACAATAAGCCAAATATGGATAGGATGAAGATGGAAGCTAGGTCAAATGAAATCTTCACCACTAGATGGGAGAAGGTTGTGACAAGTTTCAATTTAAAGCAGCATAGCATTGTCCCTTTTGCTTTGATGAAAAAGATAATGAAGAGGTACATATTTTGGTTCAGTAAATTCCACTGGGAGGCCCATTATAAATGAAATGCTGGTTGTTAGAGAGTACGAATCATGCTTATTTGATGTATGGACTCCACTTTGTATATACTTCCATAACGTAATGGCTAAATATGTATAAATTTCCCTAACTATCTAGCTAAGGTTAATTGTTAATACTAGACTTCTCTATGTGCCCCCCGGGGCACGGCCGTTAGACACAATATTGTAAGAGTAAACCCACAAGCATGGAGTCGACGTTAGTAGAAAATGCATAAGCGAGCGGTGTGGGATTAAAACATAGTCCTATCTTCACTGACGGTAGAAATCAAGAACCAAAAATATGCATCAGGCGAGGCGATGTCAATGATTACCGAGCAGAACAGACAACACGCGCAGAAAGTTTAATCCACCATTGTTTCTCATCAAGACAGGAATGTCACAGCATCTGTAGCTTCAGCACCCGCTAGATAACACACAAAGGAAGTTTAATGCACCATCGTTTCCCATCTAGCTAGGCACGTGACATCGTCTGTAGCCTCTAGCGATGCCAACGCAACAGCGGTTCCAAACAGGTGCGCTAGAGCCAATACAGGTAGGCTCTCACGTCAGCGTGTTACTGAGTCACTCGTAAAATCCACGTAAGCCATGAAGACAAACAGTATTCACCATCCGACAGAGGTAGGCGTCACATTTCCTTGTATGGTGGTAGGCTGCGGGTCTTATCACGGAGGTCCAGAACACCCCAATAAAGTGGCTAGCCTAAGAAAGCCATTCACAACCGCGGCATAGAAAGCGGTCGCATTTATCTAAGAACAAAATTCACAAAAAATGACATAATTGGCACAAAATCCTAAGAAAACCATTTGCAAACACGAGTATAGAAACCATTCAACACATTCGTGTTAAACAAAATACTTGAAGACAAATCTTCATGCTATAAGAAACAGTTATTAAGAAGAACAGAGACAACATATCCACAAAGATTGTGCGAACTCGTATACTTTGAAGTGATACAAACGCTTAGTCTAAAACATGCTAAAGACAGACGAAAAAACTATAGATCTCTGCACTGCTATCCTAGGATAAATGGAGAAACCTATAGATTTCTCCATGTATCCCAAGGATAAGTAGACAACTTTATAGATTGCTCCATTCATCCCGAATGGAAGCGTGGAAATCCACCTAGATCTAAACTATCTCTGACACCCTTGGGATCAGGGTTAAACAAATCCCAGACCTTAGCCTGACATAAGCTTAACCTAGAGCTCAAGGACATCCAGTGAAGAATCAGTAACACAATAGTAACCCTGTGACACAAAAATTATTATAGCAAGCTCATAACTAAGCAAAGAACCAAAATATTACAAGCATAGGTAACTGACCACAAACATCCAACAATGGAAGGAAAATCATGCTATTAAGTATAGCAAACTTAACAAATGGCCTAAGAGGCTTGAGCATAACAATGATGTTCCAACCCATAGATTCCATGCTGCCGTCCGGGAACCCCAAGATACTTGTGGGTGTCGATGTCGTAACAAACTTGTCTTTAGGGAAAACTCACTCTGCTACAAGATTATCAACAAAGCAAGGGTGAGTACAGGGTCTACTCCGCAAGACTTATGGCTGGTGGGTTTTATTTGCATAAAGCCATCTTTGTTTGTAAAACAAAAGTTAGAAGAAGCTCGTCTAATAAGAATATTTTAAAAGGGGATAAGAGAGCGACATCTCCAAAGTATTGATTATCATATCTTTGATATCCACCAAAACATCATCATCTCACAACTAGGATCACCCCCTCGTACCCATGAGGAAGCATCCTTAACAAACTTTAGTTGCCAAGTTTTACGATTAGGTTAATGCTCTCTATGATCTCACGCTCATTTCCAAGTCGTCCATAATCATGGACATGGCTTTTTGAAAAGATTAATCCATGTAGGGGTGTACAACTTTACCCACACGTACTAACCGACTCTTAATGCCAGATCATTAGCCCTCTTCCTTGGAAGGCCAGTAGAGGGTGGTTAGCCACGACCTTTACCTTGCTTTCACCTAAATCCATGAGTCACCAAGAAAGGGTTTTCTCGTCCCAATCTCTGTGTCCAATAATCGGGAGTACTCCCGGAGCCTCCTTCCTCCTTGAACACGCCTTATATGATGCACCATCTTCAACCCATCCAAATATGTAGATGCCAACACTCAAACTACGGACTCATGGATCAGACTAGGCAAGTTAGTGAGTGTAGGGGGTTCCCATAAGCCCCCATGTGGTTGTACGCTCATCTTGGTTCCGAGGGCAAGAACTCCCGAGTCCTAGGGGTGGCAAGCATGGGACTACAAAACCACATCCCACCGTGGCCTCCCATACAAGCCTTAGCATGTTTAACCTTTTCTAGTGATCTCACATCATCAATATACCTCGTTCTCCTGTCATATTAGATTCTCTACATCTGATACATCATATGGATGAACCATCACTAACAACTAAGCATGGCTAAGCAAGACATGAATAATAGCTCTAGCAGTGGACACAAGCCAAACCTAGTTATGCTAGGAGCAGTGGGTCAGGTAATATAATCTCAAAGGGAATAATGCAAGAGACAGGATACTCTATCTATCGATAAAAAACCATAGTAGAATCGTATGCATCATGATAGGAATTGAAATGCTTTTGAAACCATAGGATTGTATAATGGTGGGACTATGCTTGCCTTTGCCTGTTGATAACCAAAAAGCAGATCTTCGGAAGCCCTGTGCTTGACTTCATTATATCTGGTCAAGTATTGTTCGTCGATCTTCGATGGTGTTGATCTTGGTCTTCGATCTCGATCTTGATATCGTATTCTACTTGAGAGAACCAAAACATCGGAAAGAAAGGGGAAACAATCAACACATGGAATCGATGCAATGCTCAATCAAGGATGATGATATGACAAGTTAAATTGTGTTGAAACAAAACCCTAAGGCATGCTTGGTAATTTAAACGGGGTTCCGAGGGGTGCAAACCCTAGAACAGGGGAACCTCAAAAACACCTACGGGGTTCAATTGATTCTTATAATTAAACTTGCAATTAAAGTTGTTGAAGAATGTATGATTTTGAGTCTATTGTGTATATCTCATTTTTCTAAACATTTTGATATGTTATACATATTTTCTGACTTATAAATAATAAGATATTGATTTTATATGATTTAATCCATTTCTGAAATTAATTAACCAATTAAAAAGGACTTACTGCGTCATGCTGACAAATAGCTAATGTTAGCACAACCTTCTAAACTTTTTACACTGAGGTAGAGGCTGACATACGGGAACCAACGACACCTCAGCATCCACGCGGACATGCGGGACCCCAATTCGTTCGACTGGTTGACGCACACCTGTGTGATGATGTGATTTGCAGGACCACCCGTGTTGATCGGGTTGACCTTGCGGCATGTGATGCTGGCATACACCAATGGCGGTGAGCCACAGATCATCAGCGGAATCGGCGGTCGGGAGCTTGCGGGATGGCGCGGGTATGCATGTTCGAATCAGCACATCATAAGCTACCTAATAGGCGCTATGATCAACAGATCATGGTCGGCAGGAGGCGGCAGCAGCTTGCAAAGCAAGCGGCGAATCTGACAAACAAGTGAGAAAATGGAGGGTGCCTAGAGCACTAGAAGCTCACCCCAGAGCGGTTGGTGGCGACAACGAGGCGAGGCGGTGACTGGAGCAACGACGATGGTGACGGTAGAGCTCGTCGGGGTCGGGAGAGACGGCATCGATTCCGGCGATTTGGGGCCTCGCGGTAAGCACGGCTCAGCAGGAACAAAGGGGGAGGCAAGGGAGAACTTCCAGTAACCTCAGCGGGGTCCAGGGAGGCCTAGAACGGAGGGGCATGGCGACGACTGGTGGCTAGGGTTCCAGGCTCTCTATGACCTAAGGGCGAGAGGGGATGGGAGGTAGAGAACTAGGGCTCTACTAGGGTTTTCGGCAGCGGCCAGGTCTTGTAGGCATCTAGAGCGCTAGCGAGTATAGCGGCGCACCGCAGCCGGCAGGGAGGAGACACACAGGAGCTTCGGAGAGAACGCGAGCTCGATGACGAGGAATAACTGGACAAAACAGTATGTGGGCCTAGGCCTCGCTAGTCTGCTGCTGGGTCACGGGCTATGCTAGCAACTGCGTGTATAAGAGAGGAAAGCAGAGAGATGGAGCTTGGCCGGCACAAGCTTCCCCTGGTTCTAGTTTTTATTTCCAAATGTTTTTCTCTTTTTGTGTTTTCTTCTTTTCCTTTTGAAATTCAATTTCAAAATTGGATTTTGATAATCTCAAAAATACCAAGGTTTATAAAATATGGAAAACACTCCGGAGCCCTTCATACTATTTGGGATCCATTCATTTTATAGTTTTTTTCAAAATTCAAACTATTTTGAATAGATTTCAAAGAAGAGGGTAAAGACTAGGGTTTTAGGGTTTTATTTTGTTTTGCTTTTCTTCCATGCAATCTTTAGGAAAGATGATGCCCTTGATAATGCACAAACAAACCCTAATTGCTATTTATCTAAAAATGGGGTGTTACAGCTCTATCCCCCTTACGAGAATCTTGACCCGAGATTCCAAAGTTTGGAAGAGAGAAGGAAAAGGTCACTCTAAGGATAAGAGGGAAGCACTAAACAACATACAGAGTATCTCATGGTCAACTCCTAGAAGGAGTGTTCAAAAACTACTCTGAGATGACGAACATGAAACACATCAAGTTAATAGAGGAAACAAAAGGAGATGCTTTCAGGTTGTTAGTTAGCTGGTCTTCATAAGGATTGAGACTATGGAGCTTCAGAAGAGTTTAAGCTTCTGAAAAGGAAAACTTACAATGGAAAGAACATGACCACATACTTTTAGAGGTGAAACTCTACTAAATGACTTAAGTAGAAATTTCACATGTATGGAGATATGGATAACCAAGCTGTTGAACTACTTTTTGTCGTGGAAATGGCCACGGCAGTCGCTGTTGTGTGTAGCGATTGATAGAATCAGGGGTGAGAGCTGGCAGCCATCTGCGGTGCGAGATGGGGGCGGATGCACATGGGTTTACCCAGGTTCGGCCTCCCGGAGAGTAAAGACCTACTCCTTCTAGATTAGATTGATGGAGAGTGAGTTACAGGGGTGGCGAGCTCGGCGTCTAAGTAGCGAGTCGCTTGAAGGGGTGTATGATGGAACGTAAGTCCTCAGAGTACCCTAGGGAGGTTTATATAGGAGGCACCTCGCTAGGGTTTACAGTTTACAACCGAACAAGATATGGATTCAGAGTCTTTGACCTAATCTGACTGGGCTTCGAGTACTCTTCTGGGCCTCCAGTCTCCAATCGCCATGCCTTCTCCTCAATCGCATTCCAGTCGCCGTCCTGCAGGCCCACTCTCTAAGCCTTTAACCCAATTGGAACGTCCTGCTAGGCATACCCCATTCGGTATATCCCCATCAGTAGTCCCCGAGGCCATCGTTGATTCAGATGCAGGTGTTCATTTGGTAGTCGGAGTAGGCGAGTCCAATTTGGACGCCTAGTCGAATCGGTGATGGACTCTGCCGAAACCAAGGAAAATTTCCACTGAGTTTCCAGTCGCTGCTTTGGCGAATGCAATCACTATCAAGTCGTTGCCCCGCTGACTAAACATGGCACAGTTGTAGGCGAGTCGAGTGAAGGAGTTGGACCGTCAACTTGGTCAAAACTATCCGTTGGGTAGTCGAACGGTAACTTTGGCGCAATTACCGCGGGTAACGGCTACCCCAAGATTGGTGGGCATCACTTCTTTATAAGGGGAGTGACAGATCAGTCCTGTGGATCCTTCCGCGCATTCTTCATCCTCGCGCATCCATTCCCTCTGTCTTCCCTTGATCTAGACTCTCTAGACCAAGCAACCCTGCTTCCTTCCTGATGGCACCTCCAAAAGGTCCATGGGGGAAATCCAAATGCACTGCAGCATAGCTCAGGTCCTTTAAGGACGTCAGGATCCTCTGTAAGGGGAATTGGCAGATCCCCGCGTCTTCCGAGGTCGAGCCAAAGCCACGTGCTAGCGAGTTCATCTGCTTCCCAAGCCATTTGGAGAGGGGCTTGGGGTTCCCCACTTCATTGTTCTTCCGGTGGTTCTACGCATATTATGCGATCAAGCCGTCGGATCTCGGCCCGCATAGTATCGAGTAGCTGGCGATCTTTGTCGCCTTCTACGAATGCTACCTTGGGTGTAGGCCGTACTTCCCACTGTGGTTGGAGCTGTTCCATGGCCGCATTGGGCGTGAAGGGTCCGGCGACCCAATCTTGGCGGCCGGAGGCGTCACCTTTCAGCTAAAGCCGAAGGTCAATTTCGTCAAGCTCATGTTGCCGAAGAAGGCCGCAAGAAAATGGAAAAAGAGCTGGTTCTACGTGAAGGAGTCCACTCCCTCCAACAAAGTGGCATTGCCGTAATTCGTCATGGAGAGAAGCGAGCCCCGTCGGATGGCTACGGACAGGCTCCCCGACGATCAGAGGATGGCCTTCGTGGAGATGATGGACCAGATCCAGCAGCTGAAGGACCAAGGGCTATCCTCAGTCAACATGTACAACTGCTGGCTCAGGCGACGCCTAGTTCCATTGGCGGCTTGGCCGCACTAGATGTACGAGTACAACGGGAAGAACGATCCTTCCCGGACCAACAAGAAGTCGTGGGACGCTGAAGACTATAAGGCCGCCTTGAAGAAGATTACTGACGCGGAATTTACAACCACGTCAGCAGGGCTCTCCCCGTACGTGCATGTGAAGAACAAAGCTCCTACAACAAGTCTTTTCTCCGAATTGATCTTCAGTCGTGATTCCTGCGGTGCAATTTGCAGCCGCACCGTCTGATACTTATTCGTGTCCACTCTCAGTTGTTCCAGGTTCTAGAGGGCTGGCTCCCCCCCTCGACGAAGAGGTCCCCCAGGAGCTCGAGAAGGGTGCCGAAGGAGAATCCTCTGAGGACGAAGAGGAAGAGATGGAGGTTCCTCCCCCAGCGCCCGCGACCCGTAAGACTCGCATGCAGAAGCAGCGCGAGTTCGAGGCGAGCCGTAGTCTTGAAGAGCACGAAGAAGAGGACGATATCTTGCAAGAGCACAGTTCTCGGCGAATAGCCATGTCGGTGAAGCCCGCGCGTAATTCGAAGTCGCTAGCGAAGAAGCCGGCTTCAAAGCCGGCGTCACCATCCAGATCGGTAGTGGTGTTTGAGTCGGATGATGAATCCAACAGCGACACGACCAATACTTCACGCAAGATCCCGGAGGGTGCGACTCCGATGATAGGATCGGAGGCTGAAGACACCGAAGAGGCGGTGGAAGTTCCACCCGCGATGATCGCGCCAACAACTTCGGTGGCGCCAGAGCAGGGGCAGCTGGGGCTGCGCCATCGAAGTCGCCGCAACCTTCGGGGATGGCCGCGTCTTCTGAGCCGGAGATTCCTGCGACCGCGGCTTCATCATCAAAGAGGCCCGCGGTGTCGTGGGCTTCGGATGTCTTAGAGAAAGGCCTGACGCACAAGCTAGGCTTGGAGCTAGATAAGCCCGCCCACATCAGCACGGGGTTACGTGTTCTTCCGGTCACCAAGTAGGTCTCGAGTTTTCCTTTCCAATTCTTGGATGACTTTTTGTATGATTTCTTTGCTGACTTTGGAGGTTTTGCAGGTCCGGCGTTAAGAAAATAGGTCGCCCCTCAGTGGCTAAAGTTCCGTCGACCGTCACCATGGGGGAAGGCGATCTCCCCAGGAGGAGGAAACCTGCTCGGAAGTTGCGCCTGCTGAAGACACGAAGAAGCAGAAGGGTGAGCCCGACAAGGCTGCAACAAAAGACAGCACCAAGGAGAGTGACCCTGCCACCGGTGGCGAGGAGGTGGCGGCCACTCAATCGGAGCCAGCTGAGGGGGCTCTGACGACAGCACCGCCGGCTCCAGCAACTAGTGCCCCTGCGAGGGCGTCCGTGTCGTTCCCGCGCTTCATGGCAAGGGGTTTTCCGATCGTGGCGGAAACCCCATCTCCGTAGATGCCGGAGATTGTCGATGAGGATGTTGGACCTTGTCGCGGGCGTACCTCCTTCGTGGTCCCTTCGACGAACGCCAGTGAACTTCATGGTATGCTTGGTGCCGCCATTCAGGTACGTCTAGTCCCCGAGTGTCTAGTCGCTGAATTTCAGCGGCTAGGCACTGAGTTTCTTCTAGTCGCTAGTCCCCGAGTGTCTAGTCGCTGAATTTCAGCGACTAGGCACTGAATTTCTTCTAGTCACCAGTCCTCGAGTGTCTAGTCGCTGAATTTCAATGGCTAGGCACTGAATTTGTGTTTTTTGCAGTTGTTAATTGTTCATTCTGCTTGTAGGGCTTGCAGAGGGAATCGGCTGAGCGGCAGGCTGCAAAGGAGCGTCTGGAGCGTGATCTGCGCGTGGCATAGGAGGCAAACCAGCGACTCCAGGAGACTGCTGGTGAGTACTTGTTTTATTTGGCGATTGCGAGCTGCTGGTGTTTATGGAATACTGACTGTTGCTTCTGTTCCTTTCAGATGGTCTTCCCGCTGCCATTGCCAAAGCCCGAGAAGGGTATATTCTAGCTACCGAGCTGGATGTGGCGAATGGGCGTATAGACTCGCTGGTGAAGGAACTGGAGGAGGCGAAAGCGGCCGTGATCTCTTATGAGGATAGGGAAAAGGCTGCAATCGCTGCAGCTGAAGAGGAGCGGAAGGCTGCAGACTCCGTCATCCTTGGGCTGCAGAGCGATCTGGCTGCCTTGGAGAAGCACGTCACCGAGAACTACCGGAAGCTCCTGGGTGAGTCGTTGCTCTTCTCTTTGATATGTGCGGTGAAAGTGGGTGAGTCCATCGTGGCACTGACGTCTGACGTTGCAGCTGTGATAGGTCAAAGCGATCAGGTGGTGCAAACCTTCAACGCCTCGCAGTGTGTGACCGCGGTGGTTAATGGGGCCACCGCCTCGGTGTTGTGCGTCCATGCGGTTCTTCAAGGAATGTCCCCCACCGAGGTTATACCTGGGGGACTGACTGAAGTATGGCGCTATCTGGAGGGGGTACCCGATGTCGCGGAATGGATGGCGCGTTCATCTTTCAGGCGCGGGGCCACCAAGGCATTGAGCCTGGGGCTCGTGCACTTCCCTGACGACTTCGACCTCGACAACGTCACCATCGACTACCCTTCAGCGACTGGCGCGGTGGAGATGTCGGAGGTGTTGAGGCTGACCGCCAAGGCTGCCCCCTTTGTTGATTGCTGGTGATGGGGGACCTGCTGCCATACCAGGAGACAGTGGTGGCGCCGGGCGACCTAGAGCCAGAACATCGCGACCTGAAGTCAGAGCAACCCTTTCGGTCGGTGATGTCGAAGTCGTTGTCGACCTACCCGACGAACCCATGGCAGCCATTCGTCCGTGTTAAGAGTGGTGGCGAAGCTTCTTCATCGGGGCTTGCGAAATAGATAGCTTCCCTAGGGCAATTTGTAAGATATGCCAAGTGGCGACTTTTGTAATATAAACAATATTTGTGTATGGGAGTAAGAGGAGTCAATCGACTCGCAATGCAGGTTTAATTGTGTGGTGTGTTTGACTTTTGTTTGAGCGAGTCCACAAGCGCGTCCGCCCTTTAGTAGGGTATAACTTGTTTGTGTACGTATGTGTTTGCTTTGGATTTTCGTGTTTGGTTGTCCCTCACGACTCCGAAGGGGTGAGTCCACGAGCGCGACTAGAGTTGTTTTAGGCGAGTCCCCGAGCATGTGCCTATTATGGGTTGTTGGTGCATTGTTTGTAACGCGTCTCTTCCCCTGGCTCGGAGAGCCAGTCGCGTGGCGAGTCCAAGGCAGCTCTCTTACTTGGTGTGTTCCCGAGCCGCATGAGGGTTTCTGTTTACGAAGTCCCCGTGTGTGGTACTTTACCGTTCGAGTCGCTTTGCGCGAGGATGGGGAGGATAGGTTGTTGTGGGAAGCGTATGTCGGTCGTCTTGGCCCGGTGGGCCAATCGAGCGGGGCGACTCTGATGGTGGCTCTGGGTTGGCGTTTTCGTGGACGACACAAAGCCCGAATATTTTTGGTGCCCTTGGGTCGCACTACTTAGTTGTGTCAGTCGATCGACCAAGGGTTGACTTCCGTAGGTAGCTTATTGCTAAATGTACGAGTGCGAGTGGCACAAGAGTATGGCGAGTGGACACAATTTGTGCGATACGAATGAATTTCATTATATATCATCTGGGTACAAGTTTGAGTTCTATGTATAGAACTTTCGGAGGAGGTTTACATTCCATGGACTCCTGACCTCAAGCTGACCATCACCTCATATGTCGATGAGGTAGTAGGCGTCGTTGCCGAGGACGCGTCCTATGGCGAATGGCCCCTCCCATGGGGGGAGAGCTTGTGCATTCCTTTCTTGTCCTAGGCCAATCGTAGGACCAAGTCGCCCTCCTGGAAGGTGCGGGTTTGGACTCGGCAGCTGTGGTAGCGGCGGAGTCCCTACTGGTAGATGGCGGTGCGGGAGCGAGCCAGGTCACATGCCTCATCGAGCTAGTCGATGCTATCTTGGCGGGCGATCTCGTTTGTCGCCTCGACGTAGTTGGCGACTCGAGGTGAGTCGTGCTCCAGGTCGGTTGGCATTACGACTTCGGCACCGTACACCATAAAGAAGGGCGTGAACCCCATGGAGCGATTGACGGAGGTGCGGATCCCCCATATTACGGAGGGGAGCTCTTCGACCCAGCATCCTGGGGTTTGCTCAAGGGGAACTTGGAGTCGTGGCTTGAGTTCGTGGAGGACGCTCTGATTGGCGCGTTCTGCTTGGATGTTCGACTCCGGGTGGGCAACTGAGGCGAGGTCGAGTCGTATGCTATGCTCTTCGCAGAATTCTGCCATGGCGCCCTTGGCAAAGTTGGTGTCGTTGTCCGTTATGATGTTGTGCGGGTAGCTGTACCGGTAGATGAGTTCGCAGAGGAACTTGGTGACCGTCTTGCTGTCACACCTTTTGATCGGCTTGGCTTCGACCCATTTGGTGAATTTGTCGATCGCGACCAGGAGGTGAGTGAAGCCGGATGGGGCCTTCTTGAACAGGCTGACCATGTCCATGCCCCATACGGCGAATGACCAGGTGATGGGGATGGTCTTGAGTGCCGAACCAGGGAAATGCGTATGGTTGGCGTACTTCTGGCACCCAACGCATCATTGGACGATGTCGGTGGCGTCGGCGTGTGCGGTGAGCCAGTAGAAACCGTGCCGCATGGCCTTGGCGACCAGCGACTTGGCGTCGGCGTGATGGCCGCAGTCGCTAGCGTGGATGTCCTGGAGGATCTTGCATCCTTCTTCTGGCTGGATGCAGCGCTAGAACACGCCGGTCACGCTGCATTTGTGGAGCTCGCCGTTGATGATGAGAAAGGACTTGCATCGGCGCACGATCATTCGCCCTTTCGTCTTGTTGCTTGGGAGGATCTTGTGCTCGAGGAAGGCGACATATGGTGCTGTCCAGTCGCTGGGCTCCACGATCATGGCGACTAGGGCCGGCTCAGGTTGTAGTGGTATCCCAACATCGATCTCCTTCGGCAGGGAGACCGAAGGCTTGTGGATGATGTTGAGGAAGACACCTGCGGGTGGTGTTTGCCGAGCCAACCTGATGCGGGAGAGGATGTTTGCCTCCTCGTTCTTTCGCCTTTCGATCCACTCGACTGAGTAACCATCGAAGTGTCCTCCCAGCTGGTCTACCGCTTGGCGGTATGCTATCATTGTCGGGGAGACGGTGTCGTAGGTCCCGGCAACTTGGCCGGCGACTAGATCGGAGTCGCCATAGCACCGCAGGCGGTTGATGTTCATTTCCTTGGCGACCTGCATGCCGTGAAGGAGGGCCTCATACTCTGCCATGTTGTTGGTGCAGGGCTTGAAGTTGAGGTGGAGCACGTAGCGGAGCTTGTCTCCCTTGGGGGAGGCCAGCATGACCCCAGCCCCAGCACCGTCGGTGTTCTTGGACCTGTCGAAGTGGAGCGACTAGTAGTGGAGGTATGGGAGCTTCTCCGGCTGTTGTGCTTCTTCCCAATTTGCGAGGAAATCATCCAGGGCTTGCGACTTGATCGCTTTGCGAGGCTCGTACTTGATGTTGTGGACGCCGATTTCGACGGCCCACTTGGCGACTCGCCTAGTTGCCTCGCGATTGCGTATTATGTCTTGTAGTGGCACGGAGGAGACGACCGTGATTGGGTGCTCCTAGAAATAGTGTGGGAGTCGCCGTTGAGCTTGGAATACCACGTATACTAGTTTCTAGTACTGCGGGTAACGCTGTCTTGATTTCGTCAGGACTTTGCTGATGTAGTAGACGGGGCGCTGCACGGGGCGCTCCTTGCCCTCCTCTGGCCGTTCGACGACCATCACGGTGCTGACGACTCGAGTGGAGGCCGCCACATAGACGAGCATTAGCTGTTTGTCAATTGGGGCGGCGAGGACTGGAGCCGCGAGTAGCACTTCTTTGAGTGCTTTGAGTGCGTTGTCCGCCTCCACGTCCCATTGGAACATGGGGTTCTTGCGCATCAGGCGGTAGAGGGGAATTGCCTTCTCACCGAGCCGGGGAATGAAGCGACTGAGAGCCACGACTCGCCTGGCCAACTTTTGGATGTCACGCAGGCACTCGGGTTTCCCGAGTCGCGTGATGGTGTCGATCTTGGTGGGGTTGGCCTCGATGCCTTGTTTGGAGACCATGTATCCTAGGAGTTGTCCGGTGGGGACGCCAAAGGTGCATTTTCCTGGGTTGCGCTTGATGTTGTACCTCCGCAGGTTTGCGAAGGTTTCGGCCAGGTCGGCGAGCAGGTCGTCCTGGCGGGTGGAATTTACCACCATGTAGGCGTCTATGTTGCGGCCAATTTGGTTGCGAGGCACTCCTGCATGCACCTTTGGTAGGTTGCACCGGCGTTTTTGAGGCTAAGCATCATGGCCGTGTATTAGAAGGCGCCGAATGGCGTGATGAACACCGTCTTCTCCTCATCCTCGACCGCCATTTTGATCTGGTTGTAGCCAGAATACGCGTCGAGGAAGCATAGCGACTTCGATCCCGCGGTCGAGTCAATGATCTGGTCGATGCGCGGTAGGACGAAATGCTCCTTCGGGCAGGCGCTGTTGAGGTTGGTGTAATCGATACACATTCTCCACGTGTTGTTCTTTTTCAGAACCAGGACTAGGTTTGCCAGCCACTTGGATTATTTGATAGGACGAATGAAGCCTGTGGCTAGCAGGCACTGTACGTCTTCGGCGATTGCTTGACGGCGCTCTTCATTGACGGGCCGCAGCGACTGCTTTACTGGTCGCACTTTGGGGTCGGTGTTGAGTTTGTGCTCAACGAGTTCTCTCGGGACACCGGGCATGTTAGATGGTTTCCATGCGAATATTTCACGATTCTCACGGAGGAACTCGATGAGCGCGCTTTCCTATGCTGGGCTCATGTGCGCCCCAATGGTGACCGTCTGGCTGGAGTCACCCGGGACGAGCTTGATGGTGCGGGTGTGCATGGTCGCCTTGAATGTGGAGCTCGCGGCGGTTGGCTTCTTCAGGATGGTGGGGTCGTCCTTGTTGATGTTGCCCGTGTATTTTGCGAGTTCCTCCACGTGGTCAGTCTCCGCGGTGATGACGGAGTCGGCGAACTTGGCGCCTTTGTCTTCGCATTCCACGGCCATATCGGGGTCGCCGTGAACGGTGATGATGCCGCTTGACCCTGGAAGCTTCATCATGTTGTAGGCGTAGTGGGGGGCCGCCATGAATTTGGCGAACGTTTGGCGTCCCAGGACACAGTGGTAGGGATTGCGGAAGTTCACCAGCTCGAACTCGATCCGCTTGGTGCGGTAGTTTGCCGGTGTGCCGAAGGTGACTGGCAGAGTTACTTTTCCGATCGAGTACGCCTTCTGACCGGGGACGATGCCGTGGAAGGTTGTCAGGTTCGGCTTGATTGCTGATTCTAGGAGCTGGAGCCTCTTGAACGTGTCCAAGTACATGATGTTGATGGAGCTTCCGCCGTCCATCAGTGTCTTGGGCAGCCAATAGTCGGCCACTTTGGGCCTGACCACCAGGGCGACTCGCCCTGGGTACTCGATCTTGGGTGCATGGTCCTGGCGACTCCAGGTGATGCTTTGCTCAGACCAGTTGAGGAAGCGGGGGATGTCAACCTGCGTCACCGCATTGACGGCGACTGCGCGGGCGAGCACCTTTTTCTCACGCTTGGTGTTGAGCCCAATGAAAGTGTGGATCGATCCGATGGTGTTGCCGAAACCGCCGACGTTTCCGTTATCCCGTGGCGGGTTGTTGTTGGGGTCGTCCCGTGCCCGCCTTGCTTTTTCAATCTCCTTGAGGGAGTGGCAGTCGGTGGTAGTGTGAGTGGCGGGCTTTCCCTCCCTGCTGTGGTAGACACGAGGTCGGTTGAGCAGGGCGGCGGGGTCGAATTTCGGCCTTGCCGCATTGTTGGCGCGGTAGTTTCCATTGTCGCCATAGTTTCCTCGGTCGTGACGGAAGTTCTTCGGGTCGCGTTGGCCGTAGCCGGAATTGGCGACAAAGTCAACTCGCCCATCACCATGGCGTTTTCCGGTGATGCGGGTGTTGTTGTATCGCATGTCGCGCTGTCGCCCGCTTTCGTGGGTGCTGGCACGACTCCTTCCTCCCGACTCGTCGTCAGAGTCCTGGTTGGGGTCCTCTTCCGCATAGCGCTTGGTGATCTCGAGGAGGTCGGGGATGTTGTCGAGCGTCTGGTAGATCCTCTTGATCTTAGCGACCAGGGGTTCATACCGGCACGCGTTCTTGAAGCAATGTATTGCTGTGTCCGGGTGGATGCCGGAGGCGTTGATCCATAGTTCCTGCCACCTTTGGATCCAGTGGCGGGTCGACTAGCGTTGTCCCTGGATGCATCGTTCTAGGTCCTCGATGGTGGTGGCGCGGGTGTAGGAGCCCTCAAAGTGCCTGACGAAAGTGTCCCGCATCTCCTCCCACAAGTCAATGCTGTCGGCAGGGAGGGTGTTGATCCATTGCCGGGTCGCACCCTCCATCATTAGGGGGAGGTAGCGAGTGGCCAGCAGGTTGGTGTAGCCAGCGATTCCCATCGCCATGAGGTATGCGTCCAGCCACACTGCTGGGTCGTATGTTGGATCATACTTTTCGATCTCCTTGGGCGCCTTGAAGTTGGCGGGGTACTTCTCGCCTCGGATCATAGGTCCGAAGCACTGGGGACCGACTCGGCTGAGCAAGCCCCTAGGTTCGGGGTCGCCGTGGTTGGCGAGGGTGTGCCTCAAGTCATTGGGCTAGCGCGCCCGCCAAGCCTGGTTGTTGACGATGTGCGTTCGGGCGTCGATGGGTTGCCCGTTGGTGGCGACCGTGTTGTTGACCGATCGCGGCTTGTTGGTGGAGAGCACGGGGTTGGCGGCTCGTGCCTGGTTCACCAAGGGCTACGGTAGTGGGCAGGTCATGGCGTTGGCGACGGTTGGGTGGCCGCTTGAGGCCGCCCTGCTTGCTGAATAGCAGGAATACATCCGTCCCCGCGGGTCGACTCCCGCAACTTGCTGCTCGGCGGCCCTGGCGAGTAGGGCCTTGGCGTACTGGATCTGCAGCGCGCCTTCTCCCTGGATGTTGAGGTTAGCGACTGCGGCGTCGTCCCCGACGACATTGTCCATCGGGGTGGAGTACAGTGGGAGTCCGTTGGCGTCGTGGGCCTGTGGCGAGATTATGATCCGCGGCTGGTCCGGCGGGGGCATGCGACCAATGGGTGGTGGTGGGGCCCCAGTCGCCGGTGCACCGGGTGGTGGTCGATTGCTGCCACCTGGTGGCGCGTTCTCGCAGTACGCGTGCTCAGCCACGCGTGCGGGGTCACTCTCCTCGTTGAAGTTTAGGACGCGGCCTTGGACGTTGTGTTCAGGCGAGTCCTGATGCGGCACTGGTGGTAGAGCGACAGCTCCTGCGCCGTTGCCCGCTTGAGGCAGAATTTCTCGCACTCGGCCAGCTCCTTGCGCTGCGCCTCCTCCAGTCGTATGCGGGCTTCCTACACCTTCATGGCTGTCGCGGTTGGGAGGGTCGGTGTAGAGAATGGATCTGGCGGGGCGACCGTGCTGCCCGCCATGTAGATCGCGTTGAAGCGATTGGATCTAGCGCGGAAGTCCTCGGGGGACTCCGAGCCAGAGTTAGAGTCGAAGATCCCAAGGATGGAGGAGTCCTCGAAGTCCTCAGGGTTGGAGACCCACGTGATGGAGTCCTCCCGTGATGCCGCGGTGATAGATCCGTTTACCGAGACAGGGGTCACGGAGTCGGCGTCGTCATGGAGGGCCGCGTTGTCCGCGGCGGCGTTGGTCTCGGTCGCATTGTTGGCAGCCGATTTATACTCGGTGATGAGGCTCCTGATGGAGCGGAACTACTCCTCCGAGAGCAGATCGCGGCATGGTGGTGATCTGCCGACGATCACCGTCACCACCGGGTCGACCGCACCAGTGAAGCCGACGAACAGGTTAATGGAGCCGACCGACATTATCGCGTTGTGGCTGACCGGGCGTGACGTTGGGATGTAGCTGCTGGGCAGGATCTGTAAGATCCCGCCGATGGTGATCATGCGGCCGGTGGCGATCGGCCGGTCATTCGGCGAGTAGGGTCTCGCCGTAGAACTCAGGCCAGTCCGGCTAGGCCCCACGATGGGCGCCACTGTCGTGGAAATGGCCACGGTAGTCGCTGCTGTGGGCAGCGATTGATAGAATCGGGGGCGAGAGCTGGCGGCCATCTGCGGTGCGAGATGGGGGCGGATGCACATGGGTTTACCCAGGTTCGCCCCCCCAGAGGGTAAAGACCTACTCCTGCTATATTAGATTGATGGAGAGCGAGTTACAGGGGTGGCGAGCTCGGCGTCTAAGTAGCAAGTCGCTTGAAGGGGTGTATGATGGAACATAAGTCCTCAGAGTACCCTAGGGAGGTTTATATAGGAGGCACCTTGCTAGGGTTTATAGTTTACAACCGAACAAGATATGGATTCAGAGGCTTTGACCTAATCTGACTGGGCTTCGAGTACGCTTCTGGGCCTCTAGCCTCCAATCGCCAGGCCTTCTCCTCAATCGCATTCCAGTCGCCGTCCTATAGGCCCACTCGCTAAGCCTTTGACCCAATCGGAACGTCCTGCTAGGCATACCTCATTCGGTATATCCCCATCACTTTTGATACAGAAGTGTCACTCTTCATTCAACATAAGGTCAAGACAGATACTACCTCTGTCCCAAGGCTTAAGGCATATAACTTTTTTCAAAAGTCAAACCAACTAAAGTTTGACCAAGTTTTTAGAGAAAAATATTAATATTTACACTACGTTATCCATACCCTTTCATACATCATGAAACATATTTTCACATGGTATCTATATAAAATAATAGTTCTTGATAGTTTTATCTAAAAGTTTGGTCAAACTTTACATGGCTTGACTTTTCAAAAAAATATGCCTTAAGCCTTGGGATGGAGGGAGTAGGTGTTTTGTGGCGAGGACTCGTAAGAGTCATAAGAAACATGTAACAAAAGAAGCTTTTGATTACCAGAATCATAGTCGCTCTTAGGACATGGTCGAGAAAACGAAGGGAACTCTTTATTCATCCAGGATTATCAGATTCTTTGCCAAAGATCGTGGTATCATTTTACACCACCAGATGAATAAGTAAGAAGATTCCCGATGACACGAGAAAAAGAAACTTCATTCTCAGACTTCAATTACTTGGCACGATAAGAAGCTAGCCAACATAAAGGGTCTGGAGGATCGACCGAGAGACATTTAGCAACTCTACTTTAAATGTTCTTGATGTTCGAGAAACGAGACATCAAGTAAAGATTGGACTTTGGAGACAAAGGAAACCACGAGCACAACTCCTATAATAAATCATAGAAGAAGCCTCATGAAGAGTGGTTGTTATTTGCTGATTCAAGAGGATATGACAATAGGCCTTTCGGCTAATTGTGCCAACCATTGCATCAATCTTGCCGGATTTGCATAGAGGCCTATGTCAATTCCTTGGATAACACCGACCATCATATATGCTTGAGATTCAAACAACACCTATGTGAGATGATACATCAGACTTAGCATGTCCAATTAGAAAGTGTGTAACATTTATCACAAAGGTAAAGTAACTAGATTCTCAATACAAGGACTATAGTGTCAAGCTCCAAAAGACTGATCTAAATTGCTATACCCATGTATTAACAACTTGTCGAAGTATAGTTGCTCATACATCAAGTACTTGCAATGAAACACAACTATGTCCGTGGGGATACGGAGATAACTCTACTCAAATTCACGATGACATCTTTCAACATTGGCACGTGAATTGGAGTAGGTCACCTCTAACATTCAAAACATGTACTTCAAAATGACTCGAAGATGGTTCTTAAAAGTTTTCCAAAGTTGATGCCAAATGTTCCATATGAATCTATTCTAGCATGGAGAAGATAAGGATGTCATCGATGGGCTCAACAACAAACTTATCGTGACACTCTAGGAAGATGTACTAGCATGGAGAAGATAAGGATGTCATCGATGGGCTCAACAACGAATTTATCGTGACACTCCAAGAAGATGTACTCATATGTCATATGAACAAGGCAAAGTATTAGTCAGACCAAAGGACATGAGGATGTACTCAAGTGAAACATCACAAGTATCAACATCATCAAGGTAGTCCTTGGAAGTGAGTTTGATTTGATGATAACCCAAATCAAATCAAAGGCAGGGGAAGATAATGTATCCATGAAGGAAATACTATCTTTCTTCAGCACGAACAAAACTAAACATCCCTTTAAGATGAACTAAGTCAGATAGAACTTTTGTCTTATAACTCTCCAAGTTGTTGTTTAAGCTCAACCAACTAGTTTAGGGGTATCAAGTAAGGATCCTTGGAGAAAGGAGCAGTTCAGAGAACTTGCTTGCTCAAGAACTTGAGAATACGGTCACGTGGCAACACGATGATACTTCTAGAGAGACATCTAGAATATCATGAACCACCATTATGTGACTTAGTTCGATAGGAAAGTTGCTTGGTAAGGAAAGAAGACATAGTCTGAGAGCTTCAGCACAAGCCTAACTCTTTGACCAGAGAGAGTGTACCAGAGTAATGGACTTGGTAGCATAATCATTCTTTGCTTAGTGACAGGGTTAACCAATCACGCTAAGAATGACACAAATGTCCTTGGAGTTCAAAGCAATAAGAATTGCCAAGAAACTCAGATGACCGCATTTTTATGCATAGGCATCACATGTGAGCATGAACAACTCAAAGGAAGGGTGGTAAAGATGTGTAGAAGCATCACTTCATTAAGGCTTCATGAAACTCAGCACGCCCTCTTAGTATGAAAGGGTGTGACACCTTAAGGTAGAACAGACAAAATATAATCATGCCTCTTAATCTGCGGACTACAACACTTTTACCTAGTCTTAGATATGATGATGTACTAGAGTTTGTTTCTCCTGATATCCCGAAATGGTTTGTCTTGATGGACCACAAGAGTATCTTTCATAGGAAGACACCAATGTGCATTACTACTTGGCTACCAATTGGTAGACAAAGGTCAAAAAACAACAAGGGAAAGGAGCATGCTCAGGATAGAATCCCGAGATGTGGATGTATAGATTATCAACCTTCCGAAAACCAATGCATAGAAGGATAAGGTGTGGCATAGTCACGAGTATAGATACGCGAATCATGAGGAGCACTCTTGTCATGATCTATTTGGTTCCATTAAATAACATCTGCCGTAGCTAGTGGTGGGGGAAGTCCTTTACTGACACTTTTCAATAGCGACAATATCCACAAGCTTGAAGGGTACACTAGAGAATAGCCATCCTAAGGTAATGGTTCAACATTAACAACAGGGGTCACATGAATGGATCTTGGGTTAAAGATCAGCTTCATGTACAAGATTCACAACACTAGAATCCCGTACAATCTAGAACCTTCGGTTCAAGTCCAAGGGTTAAAACCTAGAGGAAGAAGTAACTAATACTTTAGTGACATGGAATACACTACAAGGTAGTAATCACGAGGTAGATTCTAAGAGAAGAAAGAACTTCTGAAGTACCCAATAATAAAAAGGAGGAACACAAGGCAAATGGAAACCTCAAAGCCTAGAATAGAATACTGTGGAACATTATATCATAGGTTCCATAAGACAGAGAGATCAGGACGAAAAGAAATCTCTCAGCTGAAACAGAGCAAGGGAACAAGGAATTCACAACACACATAACTCTAGAGAACTCTACACTAGGTCAACTGGCTGAGAAACGACATGCCCAGAAGGCACCTAAGTTTTGAAAGACTAGAAGAGATATCAAAACTTTTCCAAATCAACACAAGGTAACATGACCCAGAGTTAGAGCGATACCAGATGAGGAGCAAAAGAAGCATACTAGAGTTTTATATTTTTCATCTTTGAAATAGTTTTCACAAACACTAGACTCAACATCAACCAATAGCAAGGTTTTCCTACGGTCGGTACTGCTCTGATAACAAAAGCTCTGACACCCCCCGAGATCAGGGTTAAACAAATCCCAGACCTTAGCCTGACATAAGCTTAACCTAGAGCTCGACGACATCCAGTGAAGAATCAGTAACACAACAGTAACCCAGCGACACAAAAATTATTACAGCAAGCTCATAACTGAGCAAAGAACCAAAATATTACAAGTAGAGGTCACTGACCACAAATATCAAACAATGGAAGGAAAATTATGCTATTAAGTATATCAAACTTAATAAATGGCCTAAGAGGCCAGAAGCATAACGATGATGTCCAAGCCCATAGATTCCAGGCTGCCGATCGGGAACCCCAAGCTACTCATCGGTGTCGATGTCGTAATAAACTTGTCTTCAGGGAACACTCACTCTACTACAGAAGTATCAACAAAGCAAGGGTGAGTATAGGGTGTACTCCGCAAGACTTATGGCTAGTGGGGTTGTTTTGCATAAAGCCATCTTTGTTTGTAAAACAAGAGGGAGAAGAAGCTCGTCTAAGAAGAATATTTTAAAAGGGGATCACAGAGTGACATCTCCAAAGTATTGATCATCATATCTTTGATATACACGAAAACATCATCATCTCACAACTAGGATCACGCCCTCATACCCATGAGGAAGCATCCTTAACAAACTTTAGTTGCCAAGTTTTATGATTAGGTTAATGTTCTCTATTATCTCACGTTCATTCCCAAGTCGTCCATAACCGTGGACACGGCTTCTCGAAAATATTAATCCCTGCAGGGGTGTACAACTTTACCCACACATACTAATCGACTCTTAATGTCAGATCATTAGCCCTCTTCCTTGGAAGGCCGGCAGAGGGTGGTTAGCCACAACCTTTACCTTGCTTTCGCCTAAATCCGTGAGTCACCAAGAAAGGGTTTTCTCGGCCCAATCTTTATGTCTAGGAATCGGGAGTACTCCCGGAGCCTCCTTCCTCCTTGAACACGCCATATATGATGCACCATCTTTAACCCATCCAAATATGCAGATGCCAACACTCAAACTATGGAATCATGGATCAGACTAGGCAAGTTAGTGAGTGGAGGGGGTTCCCATAGGGAACTGTGTGGCTATATGCTCATCTTGGTTCTGAGGTCAAGAACTTCTGGGTCCTAGGGGTGGCGAGCATGGGACTACAAAAACCACATCCCACCGTGGCCTCCCATACAAGCCTTACATGTTTAAGCTTTATCACTGATCTCACCTTATCAGTATACCTTGTTCTCTTGTCATACTAGATTCTCTGCATCTGATACATCATATGGATGAACCAGCACAGATAGCTAAGCATGGCTAATCAAGACATGGATAATAGCTCTAGCAGTGCACACCGGAAAGAAAGGGGAAACAATCAACACATGGCATCGATGCAATGCTCAAGCAAGGATGACGATATGACAAGTTAAATTGTGTTGAAATTAAACCCTAAGGCATGCTTGGTAATTTTAACAGGGTTCCCAGGGGTGCAAACCCTAGAACAGGGGGAATCATGGAAACACCTATAGGGTTCAATTGATTCTTATAATCAAACTTGCGATTAAAGTTATTTAACAATGCATGATTTTGAGTCGATTGTGTAAATCTCATTTTTCCGAACATTTTGATATATTATACATATTTTTTCGACTTATAAATAATAAAATATTGATTTTATAAGATTTAAACCATTTCTAAAATTAATTAACCAATTAAAAAGGACTTATTGCATCATGCTGACGCATGGCTGATGTCAGCGCAACCTTCTAAACTTCTACACTAAGGCAGATGCTAGCCATAGAGGCTGACATACGGGACCCAACGACACCTCAGCATCCACGCGGACATGCGGGACCCACCCATGTTTGACTGGGGTTGACCCACGCGGTGACAATCGGGTGATGTCACCAACGGCGGTGAGCCACGGATCGTCAACGAAATCGGTGGCCGGGGGCTTGCGGGATGGCGCGGGTATGCGCGTTTGAATCAGTACACCATGGGCTACATAATAGAGGTGGCGCCGCTTGCAAATGGTCAATAGAGCATGACCCGCGACAAGGCCGAACGGCGGCGGTTGCAGAGCAATGGCGGGTGGCAAATACTACGAGCAAACGGAGGGTGCCTGGAGCACTAGAATCTCACCTTGGAGCGGTTGGTGGCGACAGCGAGGCGAGGCGATGACTAGATCGACGACGATGGTGATGATAGAGCTCGTCGGGGTCGGGAGAGACGGCCTCGATTCTGGCGATTCGGGGCATCCCGGCAAGCACGACTCAGCAGGAACGAAGAGGGAGGCAAGCCATAGCTTCCAGTAACCTCAGCGGGGTCCAGGGAGGCCTAGAATGGTGGGGCACGACGACGACTGGCAGCTAGGGTTTTGAGCTCTCTGTGGCCTAAGGGTGAGATGGGAGGGGAGGTAGGGAACTGGGGCTCGGCTAGGGTCTCGGCGGCGTCCAGGTCTTGTAGGCATCCAGAGCACTGGCGAGTATCACGGCGCACGACGGCCAGCGGGGAGGCGACATGCAGGAGCTTCGGAGAGAACGCAAGCTCGATGACGAGGATTGACTGAATGAAACAGTGCGTGGGCCTGGGCCTCGCTAGGTTGCTACTGGGTCGCGGGTTACACTAGCTACTGCGCGTGTAGAAGACAGGAAGGCAGAGAGAGGGAGCTGGGCCGGCATGGGCTTCCCCTGGTTCTAGTTTTTATTTCCAAATTTTTTCTCTTTTTGTATTTTCTTATTTTCCTTTTGAAATTCCATTTCAAAACTGGTTTTTAATAATTTCAAAAATACCAAGGTTTATAAAATATGGAAAATACTCTGGGGCCCTTCATACTATTTGGGCTCCATTCATTTTATAGTTTTTTTTTGAAGTTCAAACTATTTTGAATAGATTTCAAATAAGAGGGTAAAGACTAGGGTTTTATTTTGTTTTGCTTTTCTTCCATGCAATCTTTAGGAAAGATGATCCCCATGATAATGCACAAACAAACCCTAATTGCTATTTAACTAAAATTGGGGTGTTACAGCTCTACCCCCTTTACGAGAATCTCAACCCGAGATTCCAAAGGTAGGAAGAGAGAAGGAGAACATGGTCACTCTAAGGATAAGAGGGAAGCACTAAATAGCATACAGAGTATCTCATGGTCAACTCTTGGAAGGAGTGTTCAGAAACAACTCTGAGATGACGAACATGAAACACATCAAGGACAAAGGAGATGGTTTCAGGTTGTTAGATAGCTGGCAAAGAGAGAAACATAAGACAGAGAACGCAGGTGAGAGAACCAAAATAACACAATAAACGACGAAGAAAAAGAAGATGGAGGAAGCGATCTCGGCAACATACCTAAGAGCGAGAGAAATCGTTTCCTGTCCATGTGTCGCCGCCATTGAGGCCGCCATTGATATGTTGGCGAGCTTCGTGGCCCCTGAAATGGCAAAGGGAGAAACATAAGACAGAGAACGAAAATCTATAAGAAACAATGAGAAAAAAGAAGTTGGAGGAAGCGAGTGATACATTCTATCCAGATTTACACATGCAGTATAGTAGTTTTTTCCCTAGTAGACCAAGGTTTAATAGAACCTTCAGAAAAAATGCTAAATGGAAATTAAATCAGACGCATCTACAAGACTTGTTTGTCTATTTTACCTTCGTTTACTGGACCTTCTAGTTTACTTATAATGGTTGCTTGTTTGCAATGGATGGAGATAGACCGGGGTTGAAGATTCACATGTAGCTGCACATCATATGATATAAAGATAGTAATGCGCATATTCATGTGTAATGATTTAACAAAGATAAAATTTGTAGGCAGCACATCATAATACAGTAGAGCCCCTGCGAGTCACAGGCATCATAATAGTATTTTGATCCAATCGTTATACCACAAAGCACCGGGATATAACAATTATTAAGTGAAACACAAATCAAAGCATTAAGAAGTGATGTTGTTGTTACTCCCAAATGGATCGCTAAACAAAGACTATACTCCCATTTCTTCCACTTGGTTTCCTACGAGATCGCTGCTTACCATTCATCTTACCTCAAGCCTTTATCAATATGTGGGATCTTGGGTACCTACAAGTCAATAGATCGAGACAAGAGACACAGAAACAAAGATACAAATCTCTATTCAATTAATACACAGTACTACCATGGATTAGATGCACGTAATCGCTGCGAGGTTTCATTCCAACCCACATCTCGTGAGGACTACTCACTCATAACAATAAGATCAAGGATATAAAACATTGTGCAAAATACTTAGTTTGAAATCAAATATTCTTACAATGGTCACCGAATCATAAGGAGATATCAAGTACAAGTTAATGGCTATTGCTATGGAGAGGATGGATGACGGAGAGGATGAACAATGGTGGTGGGTCTCCTTTGGTGGTGTTGTGATGCAATCTGAGAATGGCGGCCCTCTGTGCAGCGGCTAGGACATCAAAATATATAGGTGCCTTCATGAAAGTTGTAGGGTTTGACTTGACAGAGCCGCTGCCACCTGGTACGGGTGGGTCGTATGGGTGAACCTTGCCCGTACCGTTGGTCGTTAAGCCTTCTAGAGGCTTGGGTTCGACACTGGTTGCTTGGCTGTGTAGGAAACCTCATCTTCATTAATAGCTCTTGATTTTTCCTTAAAAATGTGATTTCCTTCACAACACAATTTAAAACAAAGGATTGCATATCTTTCCAATAACGAGTCATTAGTAGCAAGGCTAGAGAGATTCTTGGTAATTTTTTTGACTAAAAATGTGATTTAAACATGGAGAAAGATGGATATTTTCACAGCCATCAACTTCCCCAAATCCCAAACCTTGATCTTCCCCAAGAAAGAAAACAACAAAACCATAAAGAACTCAGCATTTAACCTAAAATACCAAGATGATGAATTCACTTACGGTTGGTAATCATATGCATCTAGCTCTTCTTCCATTTGAAAATCTCATGTAGGTTAGAGAGGTGCCAAGAATACTATACAAGCTTCCACAACTCAAAACAATCAAAGTAGAGTTTGATATAAGTATAAACAACTAGAAGTGTAATAATTATTTCAGTTCCTCTAGTTAACTCTCAGCTTGCCAAGGAACACTAGAATATTTTATAATAGAAAAATTAAGTAAGAGAGATCATGTCCAAAGTAGCATAACAGTGAAGTGTTGTGAGATCCAGGAACATGGATTAATAGGATTGATAGGATACTCATACCAACAAGTTGCAACTTCTTTTCCGAAAGCTCATTCGAAAGAACTCTAAGGTTAAGCGTGCTTGGCCTAGAGAAATTCTAGGATGGGTGACCAGCCGGGAAGTGGGTATCGGGTGCGCACAAGTGAGGACAAAGTGCACAGAAAAGACTAGTGTTGGTCTGTGGGGCCAGTCTAGATATCCTATTAAGCTGCCAGGAGTGACACCCCCGGGGCCTAGTGGACGGGTGTTACAAGTGGTATTAGAGCCAATCCTCGCGGTTAAACAGGTGTGTGCGGGTTAGTGGCGGGACATGTGGAGCATTACGCGTGTGTCCCGGAGTGCACACGACATGGCACATGTGCTGGCACTAGACGCACAGACGTGTGCCAAGAGGGAACGTTTCTGGGGTGTGCTTGATCGATGAGGGCATCGATCTTCTAAAGGGTGGGTGTATGTGAGATCTAGGCACATGGCTTAATAAGATTGATAGGATACTCATACCAACAAGTTGCAACTTATTTTCCGAAAGCTCATTCGAAAAGAACTCTAAGGCTAAGCATGCTTGGCCTAGAGAAATTCTAGGATGGGTGACCGACCGGGAAGTGGGTATCAGGTGCACACGAGTAAGGACAAAGTGCACACTAGTGTTGGTCTGTGGGGCCAGTCTAGATATCCTATTAAGCTGGCAGGAGTGACACCCCCGGGGCCCATCGGATGACGTGTTACAAGTGTCTTATTAACACCCACATAAATAAGTCAATACTATCAAAGCACTACTATTCTATTCATTGGCTTTCAAGAAAATTTATAGAGTAGTAATGAGACCATGCCAAAAACTATTTTCTATGAATCTTTATTTTTCAAAGGTAATTCTCAACAATGATCCTTGAGTGATTCTTTTAGCAATTGTTTGCACAGCTTTCAAGAGTACCAATACTTTTGTCCATTATGGTAACAGGTGCTACCCCTGTCATCAACTCATAGCCAAAATCAGGGGTTGTACCATTGATCGTTCATTGGCTAGCGGAGTTGTTGGCATCCAAAGGTGTGCATCAAAAACATATAAACTTTTAAACAATATCACATTTTGATCCACAAGGTTTAGCTTTGGCATGAATCACAATCACCACTAGCCTTCATTTTGATCAAACAACTCCTTTTCAAGAGTGTCATCAAGTCTATCAAAACATCTATGGGGTTAAGTATCTTCAAAGGTAAACTCTTAAGACAATCACTAATCAAACAAGTCATAAATTGGAGACTTTTTCTTGTTGTACTTGTTTGGAAAAATTATTACCAAGGCAAGACTCGGTTAACTACAAGAACTAGAGCAAAAGCTTCCACAACTAATTACTCATACAAATAAAAAGCTTTACTCTAACTATTTTGAATTACTCCCACTAGCATAGCATCCTAACAAATCAACTAACTAGGATCAACATTTCAAACTTCTAAAGTGGGAGACATAGGACATACCTCTCATGAGTGACTTCATAAATCTCTTCCTTATGGGGATGTTTTCCTTCAAAAACTTAAATCAAATCACTCTCATAATAATATTGAAGCAAAGAGGCAATAGACAAATCCACTTTCACAAAAAAGGATAAAAGGAAAAATCTTTTTGTGTTTTTGAGGATGGGGATTATAGAATAGAAAAATCTTGCGACCAAACAAGATACTAAGAAAATAAAAACAAACAAACAAAAAGTAAAATAAAATGAAAAGCAAAAGAAAAAGCAAAGTGTTGCAATAAACCAACGCGAGTGTTTCAAACCTCACACGGAGCTAGAGTACAACCTCATTATTACACAAATATAAATGTTGGGGGACACATACCGAAGCTCAGGCTTTTGCAATCCCTATTGTTGCTCATTATGCTGGTGGTGGATAATCCCCCAAGTTCGATTGGCTGCTCCAATTGGTTAACTGGGTTGAGAGGTTGGTGGTAGCATCTCAAATGTTGATGGAGAGGTTGCTCATGTTCTCAATGCTTCCTTCAAGCAAATAGATATCTTCATAGGTGGTGTAGTAATTTGGTGGTTGATGCTCTTTTTTGGGGCCTTCTTGTTCTACTTCTTCATCCACGGGTTCTTCTTGTTTGGGTAGACTTGCTTCAACCTGCATGTCAAAACACAAACGTACATCCTTGATAGAGAACAAACCATAAGGAAAAGGAGCTGGGATCAAGTGATCGTCTCCAGGTATATCAAGAAAGTATCTACTATTAGATTTAGAAACCATACCATGAGCTTTGAGAGTAGCGAAACTAAGATGGTGAACACCTAGCAACGGTTGGATATTACCTAGGTTGACATGAAGTGCACCAGCAAGAACGGTGACAAGTCCTCCACATATGGGACCATAGGCTTGAAGAGCTTGATGATTAAGATAAAACACAAGAAGGGCGCCCAAATCAAGCATCAAGTTACAGTTTGGAATATCAGCTCTTGCGAGGATCATCATGTCCTCCTCATTAACTCTAGTAAACTCACCACGTGTCTGCAAAGTGTTAGAAATAACATAGAACAAATAAAGAACAACATGATGATCAATTTGGTTTCCCTTGAGTGTGTTCTCGCGGGTTCTCATATAATTAAAGTAATCCAAGGGTGTAGGGTAAAGAACAAAACTAGTGGAGCATATGGCAGTGGTATTGTTGACAAACCCAAAGTAGTGAGCCCATTAGTCGAGTGTTAAGGTATACTGACAGTTCATGAGGCGTAAGGTAATACGATCACTGATACGTTGCTAACATATCTATAATTTTTGATGTTCCATGCTTGTTTTATATCTACTTCCTTATGTTTTGTCCACACTTTGGAGTATTTTTATACACTTTCTTGGACTAACCTATTAACAAGATGCCATAGTGCCAGCTGCCTATTTTCTGTTGTTTT
The DNA here is from genome assembly GCA_023614405.1 of Avena insularis. Lineage (NCBI taxonomy): Eukaryota > Viridiplantae > Streptophyta > Magnoliopsida > Poales > Poaceae > Avena > Avena insularis. The sequence continues at coordinate 575,574,662 of CM042694.1, forward strand.
TGGTTCCAAGAAAGTCAGAAAATGAATATTCTCAGAATTGGATGGGACAAAAGCTAAAGTCAATAGTTCACCGAGGGGGACAGAGAGCCAGAAGACGAGACGGAGAGGGGCCAGAGGCCGGACACACCACTGGCCAGCCTGCCCAGGCTGAGGTGGTGTGGCTGCCTAGGGCACCCCCTCGGCCTCCCCTTTCGCCTATAAGATGCCTCCGATATAAAATCCCTAACTACCTGATCAAAATTCCACGAAAGAGTCTGTAGCCGCCATCATCTCCATCCCTATATCGGGAGGGATCTGAAGCTCTTCCCGGCACCCTACCAGAGGGGAGAATTCACCTTGGAGGCCTTCTTCATCACCATGCCTGCCTCCGGTGTGATGCGTGAGTAGTTCATCCTTGGACTACGGGTCCATGTAGTAGCTAGATGGTTGGTTCTTCTCATTTGTGCTACCATGTTTAGATCTTGTGAGCTCCATTCATGATCAAGATCATCTATTTGTAATCATACATGTTGTGTTTGCGGGGATCCGATGGATATTGAGATGCTATTTCAGATTGATTATTGATTCTATCATGTCTTTGTTATTTGTGATCTTGCATGCTCTCCGTTGTTAGTAGCTATCTTGGCCAAGTAGATGCTAGCAACTCCAAGAGGGAGTATTTATGCTCGATAGTGGGTTCTTGCCTCTAGGAATCTGGGGAAGTGATAGAAATCTCTAAGGTACTAGATGTGCTGTTGCTACTAGGGAGAAAATACAAATCCTTTTTTCATAGAACAATCATATTGTTTACTTTACACGCAATGCTTAATGCAATTATATGTTGCTTGCAACTTAATACTGGAGGGGGTTCAGATGATAACCTGAAGGTGGATTATTAGTCATAGATGCAGTTGGATTATGGTCTATGTATAATGTTGTAATGCCCAATCAAATCTCATAGGAGTCAAGATGATTAGTATATGCATGTATGCTTTCTCGATGTTTGTCAATTGCCCTGCTATAATTTGTTCACCCAACATGTCATCTATTTTAAGGATAATCACCACTAGTGAACTATGGACTCCGGTCCTTTCTTTTACCATCAATCTACAACTATTTACTTTTTTCTATTTACTTTCTGCAAGCTATTACTATCTTCCACACAATACGTTTAATCCTTTGTTTTCAGCAAAACCGGTGAGATTGACAACCTCACTGTAAGTTGGGGGCAAAGTTCTGTGGTTGTGTTGTGCAGGATTCCAAGTTGGAAACAACACCTTGGAGGTGTTTCCTTGCTCCTACTGGTTCGATAACCTTGGTTTCATAACTGAGGGAAAACTTGTTGATGTGCTCATCATACCTTCCTCTTGGGGTTCCCCAACGAGCTCGATATATTTTGGGCCATCAATCACCTCCCGGGCCATGTTCCTCTGAGCAATAGCATGAATTCACCGAATGCGTCAAGGTTCTAAGGAACTCAAGTGTCAAGCGGCGATATGTGGCGGTGTCCTGAAAAACAAAGTGATACAAACCAAAATTGTTGCAAAGTAAATCAAAGTCATGACAAATGCCTAGTTGGTTAAGGATATAAGGACACACCCACTTGGTGGACTTGATTTCTCGGCTCTTGATACGGTTGAAACGAGTGAGATGGAACTCCTTGGTGAACTCATGCCAAATGACTCGGGGGTTAGCACATCAACTGGTGGTGCATCTTGCTCCGCAGCCACCGCACGTGTACGGCTTCTTGTGTTTATCTAAAAAAATAAAGCTAATTAAAAATTTGGTCCAATAAAAACATAGCATAAGTATTCATCTACACTTCTTACAAAAGAAACTCCTCTATAAAACAAAACTGAGCATGCTCATAATCAAGATTAGCTCAAGAACAAGATATGTGTCTAGATTGATAATGGTGAAAGATTGAGCAAGGTTTTGATGCAAATAGGTTGGATATAAGAGGAGGAACATACCTTAGATCGATTGGGTGCAAGGAATCAAAGAAAAAATGAGCATAATTGAAGATCCAATGGAGGTAGTATGGAGTTTGGAGGAAGAAGAAAGAGAAATAGTATTTTTAGGTTTAGGTTTACCTCCTTCCTAGGGTTAAAATCTTGGTCGAGCAGGTGGTATGGGCGGGCGGTACGGCCGGAGCCCGCCCATACCGAGTGTGCTACATTGGGGTCGACGGATCCTTCAGGCGATGCACTTGGTATGGGCACACCTACGATCGCCTGCGCCTGTACTGCAGATTGTTAAACACGCGGAACATTTGCTTCAAACTTGACGTTTTGATCGAGGTACGGTATGGGCGGGTGGTACGGTCTCCTCCGGTCGTACGGACAGTCGGTAAACTCTGTGTACCTTATAGCAAAAATCAAATGTTGCATCCTTTTGTGTCAACATGTGGTACGGGTGGACGGTACGACCGGGTCCGGTCGTACAGCTGGTCATTAAACACCGAGTAAGCTTCAAAACTTGAGAATTTTAATTAGAAGCTGCATGCGCCTTTGTACATCAGAATAACAAAAGAATGACAATAAATATACTTCAGAAAATTGCAATACCTTAAGGCCATGTGTTAGTTAATATCATAGAGCGAGTATTACCTTGATTTCTTCTCCTCTCTTCAAAGGACCTTCTTGAACACTCTTTATTAAAAACAAACTAAACTAAGACAAGCTAAAAATTTATTTCACATGGGTTTCCTCCCATGAAGCGCTTCTAGTTATGGTTAATTAGCTTGAACAAAATGGTGTTTATTTAGTGGGACACACCCACTCCAAAGTAATTAGCTTTTAAAGTGATTACACCATCATCATTAGGCTTGGCCTTCTTCTTCCTAGGGAAGTGGACTATAAAAGAGTCTCTAGATGGTAGTCCTATTCTCACATTCCCTTCGTGTAAATTAATCAAAGATTTAATGGTTCTTAGGAATGGTCTTCCTAGAATTATAGGTGCTATGGGATCTTCAGGAATGTCTACTATAACAAGATCAATAAGAGCAGGACATCCCTTAGTTTCAACAACTATGTTTTATTTTATCCCAATAGCTTGTTTATAAGTTGAATTAGCAAGATGTAGTATCATTTCAGTAGTTGTAAATGGCCCTAAGTTTAGCTTATCGAATAGACATTTAGAAATCGTTGAAACGCTTGCACCAAGATCACATAGAGAAGCTATCTCATTAACTCCTATTTTAATTTTAATGGTGTCCTAAAAAATATCATCTATCTTAGCTGGAAGTTTGTCAGCTAGCTTCTTATATTCCATCTCTAGTTCACAAACCTTATATACTACTTCTTTTATAAATTGTTGGTATATAGCATCGTTACCTTGTTCTATACCAGGATTCTTCACAGTGATCATCTTTAGTAGATCTTCCACGGTATAATCTAGTGATGGCGCATTGCTATAATCTAGCTCTTTAGGCTTCACATCTTTATTTGTTGTCCCTATCATCTTGAGGTCTTCCACCAGGTTTGGCTCGAGCTTTCCAGCAAATTTTGCAAGTATGAGAGCCTGAATCTCGACCACCTTGCCCAATTGTGCCTCCACGGTCTTGGTTCTTTCATGTAGAGCCTGCGCATCATTTCTAATTGCAATGGCCTGGTTAAATAATGTTGCAATATTATTTTCATGGTTCTCCATCATTTTAATAAGCATAATATTTTGCTCGGTTCGAGCTTGCATAAAAGTTCTAATAGTATTTTCAAAAGAGATATTACCATGATTTACTCCACTATGATTGTCAAAATTGCAATTATGTGGAGCACCTGCAGGATTAGAATATTGTTTTTGAAAATTTGAGCCAAAGTTTTAACTCATCCAAGCAGGATTATAAGGATACGAGCTATAAAATTTACTACATTAGCATCGGTAGTGATAGCATTAATTTGGGTATCTTCCTTACCCTTCACAATATTGAGTAACTCATCTACCTTTGCAGTAATCTCTTCATTATGTTCCTCGGTGATTGAATTCACGCTTTTTGAGGATCTCTCTACAAGCCATTCGACATGGTTGTTTTGCATATCATCAAGTAGTTGTTTTGCAACATTCACTTGCTTTCCCATGATGGTTACTCCTGCTCCAGTATCTAGCATGTACTTAGACATTGAGTTAAGACCAGTATAAAATAAGTGTAATATAAGCCATTCTTCCATCCCATGACTAGGAAAATTCATTATGGCTTCTTTCATTCTTTACCAAGCAAGCACTAGTGGCTTGCGGTCTTCTTGTCTAAAGCTAATAATATTGGATCATAGCTGCATAGTCTTAGTTGGAGGGAAAAATTTAGTCATAAAAAGATTAGTGCATTCCTCCCAAGATGTAATAGTGCCTTTAGTCAAAGATAGCAACCAGTCCTTATCCTTTCCTCTTAAAGAGAAAGGAAATAAACATTATTTAACCACATTGGGTTCAACATCTTTTATGCACATTATGTCGCAAATTTTAGTAAAAGTATTTAAGTGCAAACCTGAGTCCTCAGCACATGAGCCTCAAAATTGATTATGTTGAACCAAACTCAAAAGGTTAGGCTTAATTTCATAAGTTTCCACATTAACGACGGGCTGAGCAATATGTGCACGAATAAAATCATCAATGGGAGTATCATACTCCCCAAGTTTCTTTTGAGCCATGGCTCTTTCCTTTTTGGTATATGGGAATAAGAGAAAAAAATAAACAAGTAACTAATTTTTGGGGTTTTCAATAGATAACAAAAAGTAAATAATAATAAAAAATAAACTACAAACAAAAATAAAACTAAAAACAAGGTCTCTAGTGACCTCGGCAGGATAGGGAATTTCTTCCCAGACAATGGCGCTATAAAAAGGGTTAATACCTTTGATCCAGGATGCAGTATAGTAGCTTTTTCCCTAGTAGACCTAGGTTTAATCGAACCTTAGGAAAAAATGCTAAATGAAATTAAATGAGACACGTATACAATACTTGTTTGTTCGTTTTACCTTTGTTTACTAGACCTTTCTAGTTTACTTATAATCGTTGGTTGTTTGCAATGGATGGAGATTTGCCAGGGTTCTCCAAGAGCCCCATGCACACGAGAGTCTATAGCTAGCATGGGCTCATGGAGCCACGCCATCTCTCGGTGGCCTCATGCACGTGAGAGTCCACAGCCGGAATGGGCTCATGGAGCCACGTTGGCTCTCAGCGAGTCCCGCCACCCAGGGAGTGCAGAGTGTTGTCGCCCCTAGGATGCCTCTCATAGAGCACAGTTGTGCCCACGTATGCTGACGGAGGTTCGATGTCGCGCGCGGCCCACCCGTTTGTGACACGGGTGAAGGGAATATGTCCTGAGAGGCAATAATAAAGTTGTTATTATAGTATTACAAGTGTATGATAGATATTTATTTTGCATGCTATAATCATTTTAAGTGGAAACGTTAATACATGTCTGTTTAATAAACAAAATAAATTAGTTCCTAGTTATGCCTCTCATATAAACTAGCTCGTTGATTAACAAGATGATCAAGGTTTCCTGATGATGGACATTGGATGATGTTAATAACGAGGTCACAACATTGGTTGAATGGTGTGATGAACATTCATCTGAAGTATAGCAATACAATCAAAGTCATTGTGTTAAAATTTCTGTAATATCATACGGAGTAACCTTAGTCCTTGGACCATGAGATCATGTTAATTGCTAACACCAGAAGAGTACTTCGATAACATCAAACATCACACCGTAACAGGCTGACTATAAAGGTGGGTTTGGATACTCTGAAAGTGTTATGTTGAGGCTCATGGATCAAGAGTGGAATTTGTCCATCCTGATAACGGAGAGATATACTCTGGGCCCTCTAGGTGATATCACATTGATGTAGCTTTCAAGCAAGTGATAAGATCACTAGAATGTTATATCACGTGAACAAGAAAAGAGTTCTTGTCGGTAACAAGATCAAACTAGGTATACGGATACCAATAATCGAATCTCGGACATGTAATATATCACGAGACAGAGTGATTTAGTTACAAATGTTAAAGGTTCACACGATCACTGGAGTCATTGTTGAATGTGTGGGAGTCAGTACGGATATCCAGGTCCCGCTGTTGATTACTGATCGCAGAGGGGTCTCAATCATGTCTGCATTATTCGTGAACCATAGGGTGACACACTTAAGGGATACCGAGACCATTTAGGATCAAATATGTTTCACATAAATATTATGAAAGCGCTGGAATCATTTCGATAGAAACCGGAATTGTTTCGGGTGAAATTACTCAAACGTGTTCTACATGTGATATTGAAATATTGTAGGGGGTTTTATGTGAATGTTTGTTAATTAAAGTAATTTACAAAATTCTGAATAAAATAAATAAAATAGTTTTATTAAATGAGAGTTGCATTAATTTTGGTGGAAAATTAATGCATGTGAGTGGGAGTGGGAGTGGAGGCATGTTTATGTGAGTGGAGCATCCACCCACATGAATGAAGGAAGAGGTCAGGGCACCTCCATGGCCACCGGCCATGGGAGGGGCTGCCCCCTCTCCTCCTCTCATATCACACCTCCTCGTGAAGGATCTCTCTCCCCCTCTAGTTTATTCCCCCATGGTCTCGGATTAGTGAGATACATGTTCTCGGTGGCTTTGTCTAAAAGGAGTTGCTGCTTCCGCTGCATCGCTAGAGAGAGGACACGAAGGTTGTCGGGGGACCGAACGTGTGTGCGATCACGTATGCGCTACTGAGTTGTAGTGCTGGACTTCCTCACGATCTTGAGATCGGCTAGTGAACGACTACATCATCCACGAGTCCAACCTCATTACACTTTGTCGCTCTTCAAGGGTATGTTCTCTATGGATGTATATCCACATGTTGATTGTATCTAGGTAGATATATCTTGGTGCTTAGTAGTTCACATCATATGAAATTTTTTGTTTTCTATGTTGTGAATCCAATAGTGGTATCAGAGTCTGATCTATGCGTAGATGCTTTGCATGGGTAGCACACATTTGAGTATCTGGGCGTTGATGATCATGTTATTGCATCTTCTATGTATTTTGGATATTGGTGGCATAGTGGGATGAAGCGGCCCAGACTAACTTTACATGTCCTTGCACATGAGACCTATTCCACGATTGACATGCAACTAGTTTTACATAAGTGGCTAGCGGGTGTCTGTCTCTCTTAATGTAGTCAATATCTTATTTACAATGAGTTGCTAATAATTTGATTATCATCATTGTGGTTCCATGTTCGTAGGTATGAACGGTTCTATCTTCGAAAGCCCTAAGCCATGTAAAACTTGCAATTGATAAATTAGAGGCATGTAGTTTAGATTGTTGTTGGGAAAGTATCATGATATGGTGATGTTATAATTTATAGTATGGATTAGTGTAAGTTCCATAGACCTTGGCCTTACACATATAGGAATGATAAAGATCATACCACAACGCATATGATAGTGATCAAGTGCAAGAACCATATCATATCACTTTTTGCATATGATGTTTGTTTGCATCTTATATTGCTTGTTTGGTGCTTTAGTAGAATTATAAGGTGATCCCTCATTTAAATATCAAGTTAAGAATGTGTTCTTCCTTGAGTATGCACCATTAAGAAAGTTCGTCGTTTCAAGACACCACGTGATGATCGGGTGTGATAGACTCTATGTTTGCATACAATGGGTGTAAGATAGTTTTACACACATGAATACTAAGGTTCTTACTTGGTGAGCCAAGCGTGTACAGACATGGCCTCGGAACACGAACCAAAAGGTAAAGCCTGAGTCATATGGTTGATATAATGACCATCTAGATGCTCGCCTTTGAAGCTACACCAACTCACGTGATGATTGGTCTTGGTGTAGTGGATTTGGTTCATATAATCACCAAAAAGACACGAGGGATGTTGTTTTTGAGTGGGAGTTCATTTGTAATTTAGATTAGTTGAACTCAATCAATCATAAACTTAGTCTAAATAAACTTTACAAATTATGTTGTCGATGGCACCACCTGCTTTTAATTTCAATGTGTTCATGGAGAAAGAGAAACTTGCAACGAATGGTAGTAACTTTACCAACTGGGCCCTAAACTTGAGGATTCTCCTCACTGCTGCACATAAGCAATATGTGATAGAAGCACCGCTAGGCCCCCCACCTCCTAACGATGCCCCTGACGAGGTAAAGAATGTTTACTTAACTTGTCCGGAGGACCACAATATGGTTCATTGTGGCATATTGTATGGGCTAGAGCCGAAACTCCAAAAGCATTTTGAGAATGGCAATGCCTTTGATACCATGGGTGAATTGCAAATAATTTTCGATACCCATGCTACCATAGAGAGATATGATGCTTGAGAAAAATTCTTTAGCTGCATGATGGAGAACAATTTCGTTAGTGAGCATGTACTCAAAATGTTTGGGTACACCGATAAGCTTGTGTCCTTGGGAATAATGATTCCTATTGACTTAGGCATACACCGTGTTCTCCAATCTGTGCCACCAAGCTACAAGAGCTTCATGATGAACTATAACATGCAGGGCATGAATAAGACTCTCCTCGAGCTTCTATCAATACTTAAGACTGCGGAAGTGGAGATTAGGAAATAACATCAAGTGTTGATGATCAATAGGACCACTGGTTTCAAGAAAGATAAGAAGGGTAAACAGAAGGGTAACTTCAAGATGGGCGGCAAATCTGTTGTTGCGCCTGAGAAGAAGACCTGGGATGGCCCTAAGTCTAAGACCGAGTGCTACTATTGTAAGGGGACTGACCACTGGAAGCACAACTGCCCCAAGTATCTAGCAGATAAGAAGGCCGGCAAGATGAATAAAGATATATTTGATATACATGTTATTGATGTGTACTTGACTAGTACTCATAGTAGCACCTGGGTATTTGATACCGGTCCAGTTGCTAATATATGTAACTCGAATCAGGGGCTACAGAACAAGCGACAACTAGCAAGGGATGAGGTCACGATGCGTGTCAGCAATGGATCAAAGGTTGATGTGATCACCATCAGAATGTTGCCTCTCCATGTACCGTCTGGACCAGTTATAAACCTAAAAAATTGTTATTTGGTGCATGTGCTAAGCATGAACATTGTATCTGGATCGTGTTAATTGCAAGGCGGTTATTCATTTAAATCCGAAAACAATGGTTGTTCAATTTATATGGATAATATCTTTTATGTTCATGCACCTGTGATGAATGGTTTATTTCTGTTGAATCTCGATAGTAGTGATACACATATCCATAATATTGATGCCAAAAGGATTAAACTTGATAATGATATATCCACATATATGTGGCACTACCGTCTAGGTCATATTGGCGTAAAACGCATGAAGAAGCTCCATTCTGATGGACTTTTAGAATCACTTGATTTTGAATCATTTGATACATGTGAGCATGCCTTATGGGCAAGATGACTAGAACCCCATTTTCCCGAACAATGGAGCGGGCGATAGATTTGTTGGAAATCATACATATTGATGTATGTGGTCCAATGAGTGTGTCAGCGCGAGGTGGATATCGTTATTTTGTTACTTTCACGGATGATTTGAGTAGATATGGATATATCTATTTGATGAAACACAAGTCTGAAACCTTTGAAAAGTTCAAGAAATTTCAGAGTGAAGTGGAAAATCATCATAATAGAAAGATTAAATTTATGCGGTCTGACCGTCGAGGTGAGTATCTAAGTTACGAGTTTGTCACACACATGAGAGAGTGTGGAATAGTTTCACAACTCACGCCTGCCACAACACCATAGTGTAATGGTGTATCGGAACATCATAATCGTACCTTATCGGATATGGTCCGATCTATGATGTCTCTAACTGACTTGCTACTTTCATTTTGGGGTTATGCACTGGAAACCACCGCATTCACTTTAAATCGGGCACCATCTAAATCCATTGAAAAGACACCGTATGAATTATGGTTTGGAAACAAACCTAAGGTGTCATTTCTAAAAGTTTGGGGATGCGATGTTTATGTGAAGAAACTTCAACCTAATAAACTCGAACCCAAAGCAGAAAAATGCGTCTTCATAGGATACCCTAAAGAAACAATTGGGTATTCCTTCTATCACATATCCGAGGGTAAGGTTTTCGTTGCCAAGAATGGATCCTTTCTAGACAAAGAGTTTCTCGCGAAAGGTGTGAGTAGTCGGAAGGTAGAACTCAAAGAGGTTATTCAACCTTCTCTTCATGAAATGGTGAGTGGCACAGTGCCAGAAACTATTCCGGAGTTGACTTCACCAAATGAAGGAGGAACTAATGATATGAAACTCCGAAAGAGGACACCAAACCTCGCAGGTCAAGCATGACACATGCATCTCCTAAACTGTATGGAAATCCTATCATGAATTTCATGGTAGATAGAATCGATGACCCTGCAACGTATGAAGAAGCGATGATGAGCCCGGATTCCAACAAATGACTAGAAGCCATGCAATCCGAGATGGGATCCATGTATGAAAACTAGGTTTGGACCTTGGTGGACTTACCTCATGACCAAAAGGCCGTTGAGAATAAATGTATTTTCAAGAAGAAAACTTACGTTGATGGTAATGTGACCCTCTATAAAGCTCGACTTGTCGCAAAGGGGTTTCGACAAATTCAAGGAGTTAACTATGATGAGACTTTCTCTCCTGTAGTGATGCTAAAGTCGGTTAGGATTATGTTAGAAATTGCTGCATATTTCAATTGTGAAATTTGGTAGATGGATGTTAAAACCGCGTTCCTCAATGGCAATATTGAAGAAGAGTTGTATATGATACAACCAAAGTGTTTTGTCGATCCTAAGGATGCTAACAAGGTATGAAAACTTCAGTGATCCATCTATGGACTGAAGCAAGCATCCTAGAGTTGGAATCTCTGCTTTGATGAGGTGATCAAAGAGTTTGGATTTATCCAAACTTACGGAGAAGCTTGTATTTACAAGAAAGTGAGTGGGAGCTCTATGTTATTTCTAATATTATATGCAGATGATATATTATTGATAGGAAATGTATAGATCTTTTAAGCAGTGTTAAAAGTTATCTAAACAACAAATTTTCGATGAAGGACCTTGGTGAAGCATCATACATACTAGGCATCAAAATCTATAGAGATAGATCAGGAGGCCTAATTAGGCTATCACAAAGTACATACCTTGACAAGATATTGAAGAAGTTTAGTATGCACGGAAGTAAGAAAGGGTTCTTACCTATGTTGCAAGGCAAGACATTGAGTAAGACACAAAGTCCGGTTATGGCGGAAGAAAGAGAGACAATGGATAAGATCCCCTATGCCTCAACCATAGGCTCTATAATGTATGCCATGTTATGTATAAGACTGGATGTGGCACATGCTATTAGTTTGACTAGTAGGTACCAATCTGATCCAGGTTCAGAACACTGGATAATGGTCAAGAATATCCTTACATACTTAAGAAAGACTAAGGATATGTTTCTCGTGTACAGAGGTGAAGAAGAGCTCGTCGCTAAGTGTTATGTCGATGCTAGCTTTGACACCAATCTGGATGACTCTAAGTCTCAACCCAGACACATATTTATCATGAATGGAGCAACAGTTAGTTGGAAGAGCTCCAAACAACTTGTGGTATCGGGATCAACAACGGAGGTAGAATATGTTGCTGCTTCAGAAGCGGCACATGAAGTAGTTTGGATGAAGGAGTTCATAACCAAACAAGGTGTAGTTCCTAGTGTGTTGGACCCAATGGTGATCTATTGTGACAACAATGAATCTATAGCCACGCTAAGGAACCAAGGTCTCACAAGAATTCCAAGCATATCAAGTGTCGGATTCACTCCATCCACGAGCATGTCAAGGATGGAGATATAAATATTTGTAAAGTGCATACGGATCCGAATGTAGCAGATCCATTGACTAAAACTCTCCCTAGGGAAAAATATGATAACACCCGAACTCCATGGGTGTTATATTTATCACTATGTAAACTAGATTACTATCTCTAGTGCAAGTGGGAGACTGGAGGGAATATGCCTTGAGAGGCAATAATAAAGTTGTTATTATTATATTCCAAGTATATGATAAATGTTTATTTTGCATTCTATAATTTTATTAATTGGAAACGTTAATACATGTGTGCTTAATAAACAAAATAAAGAGTTCTTAGTTATGCCTCTCATATAAACTAGCTTCTTGATTAACAAGATGATCAAGGTTTCCTGATCATGGACATTGGATGTTGTTAATAACGAGGTCACAACATTGGTTAAATGGTGTGATGAACATTCATCCGAAGTATAGAAATACGATCAATGTTATTGTGTTAAAATTGCTATAACATCATACGAAGTAACTTTAGTCCTTAGACCATGAGATCATGTTAATTTCTAACATCGGAAGAGTACTTTGATAACATCAAACATCACAATGTAACTGGTTGAGTATAAAGGTAGGGTTGGGTACTCAGAAAGTGTTACGTCGAGGCTCATGGATCAAGAGTGGATTTTTTCCATCCCTATGACGGAGAGATATACTCTGGGCCCTCTCGGTGATATCACATTGATGTAACTTGCAAGCAAGTGATAAGATCACTAGAATGTTATATCATGGGAACGAGAAAATAGTAATTGTCGGTAACAAGATCAAACTAGCTATGGGGATACCAATGATCGAATCTCGGACATATAATATATCGCAAGATAAATGGATTTAGTTACAAACTTTAAATGTTCACATGATCACAGGAGTCATCGTTGAATGTGTAGGAGCCAGTACGGATCTCCAGGTCACATTGTTGATTATTGATCGGAGAGGGGTCTTGATGGCTCAATGCACGGCGCCCAGAAAAATGCTTGATGGCGGTGTTGATGTAGAGCTCGTTGGGAACCCCAAGAGGAAGGTATGATGAGCACAGCAGCAAGTTTCCCTCAGTTATGAAACCAAGGTTTAATCGAACCAGTAGGAGCAAGGAAACACCCCAAAGGTGTTACTAATGAGCTTTGGCGGTCACTACCGGTGCTAGTAGCAACGTGGAGACCTGCACAACACAACCACAGAACTTTGTCCCCAACTTGCGATGAGGTTATCAATCTCACCGTGTTTTGCAGAAAACAAAGGATTAAACATATCGAATGGAAAGAAGTAATAGCTTGCAGAAAGTAAACACAAAGAAGTAAACAGTTTGTAGATTGTATGTAAAGAAAAGGACCAGGATCCATAGTTCACTAGAGGTGGCTCTCCTTAGATAGATAACATGTTGGGTGAACAAATTATAGCGGGGCAATTGACAAACACCGAGAAAGCAATACATGCATATACTAATCATCTTGACTCCTTTGAGACTTGATTGGGCATTACGACATTATACATAGACCGCCATCCAACTGCATCTATGACTAATAATCCACCTTCAGGTTATCATCCGAACCCCCTCCAGTATTAAGTTGCAAGCAACCGATTATTGCTTTACGAACTGCGTATAAAGTAAACAATACGATTGTTCTATGAACAAAGGATTGTTGTTTTCTCCCTAGTAGCAACAGCACATCTAGTACCTTAGAGATTTTTGTCACTTCCCTAGATTACCAGAGGCATGAACCAACTATCGAGCATAAATACTAACTCTTCGAGTTGCTAGCATATACTTGGCCAAGATAGCTACTAACAACAGAAAGCATGCAAGATCACAAATAACAAAGACATGATAGAATCAATAATCAATCTAAAATAGCATCTCAATATCCATTGGATCCCCGCAAACACAACATGCAGAATTACAAATAGATGATCTTGATCATGAACGGAGCTCACAAGATCTAGACATGAAAGCACAAAGGAGGAGAACCAGCCATCTATCTACTACATAGATCCGTAGTCCAAGGATGAACTACTCACGCATCACACCGGAGGCTTGCATGATGATGAAGAAGGCCTCCAGGGTGAATTCCCCTCTCCGGCAGGGTGCCGGAAAGAGCTTCAGATCCCTCCTGATCTAGGGATGGAGATGACGGTGGCTACAGACTCTTTCGTGGATTTTTTGATCAGGCACTTAGGGTTTACGTCCTGAGGGCATCTTATAGTCGGAAGGGGACGCCGAGGGGGTGCCAGGGGCCACCACACGACCCCCTGACGCGGGCCAAGCCTAGCCGTGCGGCCAGGTGGTGTGGCCGGCCTCTGGCCCCTCTCCGTCTCATATTCTGGCACTTGATGACATCCGGAAAAATAGGCACTTTGGCTTTTGTCCCGTCCAATTCCGAGAATATTCATTTTCTGACTTTCCTGGAACCAAAAACAACAGAAAACAGGCAGCTCGCACTGTGGCTCTTGTTAATAGGTTAGTCCAAGAAATCATATGAAAGTACTCTAAAGTTGGAACAAAACACAAGAAAGTGGAAAAAGCCAAGCATGGAACATCAAAAATTATAGATACATTTGCAATGTATCAACATCCCCAAGCTTAACTCCTACTCGTCCTCGAGTAGGTAAGTGATAAAAAGAAAGAATAATTTTTGAGGTGACATGCACCATCAAAGACTTGATCAAAGTATTTGTAAAACATTCAAAGCTGGGATCATAGTACTTCAATCATAACATGAAAGACAAAGTTCTAGCAATAAGACAAAGAAACTATGATGCAACATGAAAAGGCACAAACAAAAGATTCATGAATAACAATGCTTTGCAAGACGTTTGTTTGTTTCACATAAAGAAAACATAGCATAATAGTATTCAGCTTGTCCCTCAATAGAGTAGCAAATATAAATGCATAGGACACCTTCAAAGTTCATAAGAGTGACTAGATATAATAGTTTAAAACAAGCAATAACAAGTTATGCATCAATCAACTAGTCTTGGGACAATGCACATAGAACTAAGAATGGCCACTATGCTCTCAAAGTAAGTGCATAAAGATAGAAGGTGGAGACTCAAATATAATGGTGGAAGAAAGGCCTTTGTAAAAAGGAAGTAGGGATTCAAGTCTCATAAAGAGCTTCCAAAAATTATGGTACTTATAGCTTTCAACTCTCATTGCCCCTATCATAAGTATCTTGAAGGTGATTAAGGTTAAAGTGACACAACTAAGAGGATATGCTTGACAAGTTATAAACCAAAATCTCATGGCCCTTACTTACAAAGACCGATTCTCATGCTACTCAACTTCAGTCACGAGCAAGCTCTTTTCATTGTAAGTATATGTGTATCATTAAGAACTCAGCAGGGGTACCCTTGCACATGATACGGGAGCTTTCCCATAATCAAAATGACAAGGCAAGCAGACAATGAGCATCTCAGCGATCTTTTTATTTGCTATTTGCATAGGTTTTTATTGAGGATACTTCATAGAATGCTCATTATGGTGATGCTGCAAGTTTCCACCATGATTAGACATGCCTTAGGCTAGCGGCACAGGCATTTCTCTAACACACATACAAACTCCATGATCTTACAAATTCCACTTTTATTTCACACCGCCGGGATCCGTAAGCAAAAGAACATGATATCAACGGGGTACAAAGTACAAGTGCAATGTTGAAAGCGTTCCCCATGAAACATGGTTCTGCTAATTTCAAATTATAAAGTGCAAGCATATACGCAACAAAGAAGGACCCAATGGTTCAAGTTTATTAGAGGCAATAAAGTAAAGTGTGCCATCAAGTTCGTGAGAGCTTTAATCACTAGTTTTCTCATAACAAGTTTAATTTGGAAGGTAAACAAAAGCATGAATGTACTTGGAATAGCATAAGCTAGTAGGTAGGTATGGTGGACTCTTTGGAATAACTTGGTTTAGGGAGTTGGATGCATGAGTGGAACTCATACTTTGTTGTGGAGGCTAGCAAAAGACTGGGAGCGACAAACTAAGAGAGCAATAATGGCCATAATCATGCAGAGCAACAAAACACCATTGATCAAAGCATAAAGTGATACTACAAGTTGAAAACTAAAGGATAATAAAGGCTATGGTGACTTGAGATAGTCATAACATGGTGTGAGCATGTGCCAAGTCAACCCAAATAAAGCATCAAAGGAGAATACCACTATACTATGCTTTAATATGCTAAAACAACGCATGATTCATCCAAGGCACATTAAGAAATCTCAATTGTCTATAACAAGTCATGCTACAGCAAAGAATACTAAGTATAAAGCCAAAACAATATCAAGCATGGCATGACAAAGCATAGGCCACAGTCAAAAACGAGCTCTTTTTACCACATAAGAATGAACTTTCCTACTCTTTTCCAAACCAAACCAAACTATTTGCAAACCAATGTATGAAAGAGGGGGTCCAACCAATTTATTTAGCAAACTAATCAAACCAAACAAACAAAAAACCAAAACGAAAACAAAAAATAAGACGCTCCAAGAACAACACAACTGTGCATGAAACAATAAAAATGAAGCGTTTGGAAGAAACCTGGAATTTTTATTGGTGAAGAAGGGGATGCCTTGGGAATCCCCAAGCTTTGACGCTTGTACTTCTTGGATATTTCTTGGGGTGACACGCGTGGCATCCCCAAGCTTGATCTTTAGTCCATCCTTCATCTCATTACTCATTCCTTCCATACACCTGAAATTTTTCCTTTATACAAAACTTCACACAATCTTTATTAGCAACATTAGTGCACTCAAGATAAATAAGTCTTAAGGTTCAGTTCTAACACCAAATAAACTTCCATTAAAACACTAGCTACTGTAGCACTTCCCTCAAAAAGCTCAATTCCCCAAAAGAACTCAAAAAGGAACCAACAAGAAGCAAGTGCAGAAAATGGCAGAAATCTGTCAAAACAGACCAGCAGGTAAAGACGATTTTTTTTGAAGACCTTCTGTTGCTCAAATCAAAAAGTGTTGAACTAGCGAAAGTTATATAACAACCTGGGGCAGAAGCACAAAAATGTACGCCTCAAAACGACATTCAGAGATTTTACACGAAATTTTACGGTGAAGCATAGAAATCTGTTTCGGGACAGCAACTTTCCCAATCATTACTTCTCTCTCATTAGAGGTTACTCTTGGCACAAAAAGAAAATAAAAAGGATAAGGAGACTGAAGTAATAACTTCCAATAATCATATAAAACTTTTGGGTTATCTCCCAATAAGTACTTTTCTTTAATGCCTTTAAGTTAGGCATGATAGTTTGAGAAGATGCTCACATAAGAAATATGAGTTGAAGTAAAAGAGAGCATCAAGAAGCAAATTCAAAACACATTTAAGTCTAACCCACTTCCTATGCATAGGAATCTCGTATGCAAATAAATTCACAAAGAACAAAGTGACATGCATAGGAAGATAAAACGAGAATAACTTCAAAACTTTCAACACATAGAGAGGTGTTTCAATACCATGAAAACTTCTACAACCATATTTTCCTCTCTCATAATAATTTTCAGTAGCCTCATGAATAAACTCAACAATATAACTATCACATAAAGCATGCTTTTCATGATCTACAAACACTAGAGCTTTATTATAAACATTTTCAAAAGAATCCTTAGGAACATGACACTCGTCCTCCTTTGGTAAGCATGGGGGACAATCAAATAATGTAAGGGGTAAAGAGTTACTCTCATTAGAAGATAGGTATGGGTAGATCCATTCTTCCTCCTCTTGATCATCACTCTCCTCCTCTTGTTCATCCAATGAGCTTCCAGTTTCAGCAATTTCTTCTTCCATAGGCTCCTGCAAGGCATTAGTCTCTTCCATTGGTGGAGAGGATCTACTAAGATATTCAAGGATATAGCCATTTTCTACCTTGTAATTATCAAAACAAAATTTAAGTATATCATAAACCTCATATTTATAAGGTGAATCATCAGTATTTTCAAGCAAACTAGCAAGTTCAAATGCACCCTTCCAAGCAACAAATTCTTCAATTTGTTCCACATCATAAAAGTCATAATTCCCTTTAACATAAGAATATATGGTAACATTATCATTATACTCACATTGAAAAGGGAGGTGTTTATACCTCCTACAGCAACAAGATTTATCAAAGCAATAAGTATCATTATAAGTAGAGCACATGTTTATAGCAATGGTATACAATTTATCAATTTGTTCCCATA
Organism: Avena insularis; assembly: GCA_023614405.1. Taxonomy (NCBI): domain Eukaryota; kingdom Viridiplantae; phylum Streptophyta; class Magnoliopsida; order Poales; family Poaceae; genus Avena; species Avena insularis. The sequence goes on from CM042694.1 coordinate 575,592,652, forward strand.
AGTGTTTCCCTTTTGTGACAAGCGATGTTCCTTATAATAATATTTTTGTTCTTCCGTGAACCCACCTTGCCAATAAGATTCAGTTTCAAAGAAACCAACCATTGATAGAAAGAATGACAAAGCAAGGCAATAACAGACCAACAACTATAGTAGGAACTAATTTTTTTGTGTTTTTTGAATAACAAAACAAGCAAACAAAGCAAAAAGAAACTAAGCAAAACAAAAGTAACAAAGTAAAGAGATTGGTTATGAGGGACTCCCCTTGTGAAGATGTCCTTGACTCCCCGGCAATGGCACCAGAAAAATGTCTTTTAATGGCGTGTAGTTGATGTGGGAGTTTCTTCTTCTTCGATCCCCGGCAATGGCGCCAAAAAAATGCTTGATGGCTCAATGCACGGCGCCCAGAAAAATGCTTGATGGCGGTGTTGATGTAGAGCTCGTTGGGAACCCCAAGAGGAAGGTATGATGAGCACAGCAGCAAGTTTCCCTCAGTTATGAAACCAAGGTTTAATCGAAGCAGTAGGAGCAAGGAAACACCCCAAAGGTGTTACTAGCTGAGCTTTGGCAGGGCGCACTACCGGTGCTAGTAGCAACGTGGAGACCTGCACAACACAACCACAGAACTTTGTCCCCAACTTGCGATGAGGTTGTCAAACTCACCGTGTTTTGCGGAAAACAAAGGATTAAACGTATCGAATGGAAAGAAGTAATAGCTTGTAGAAAGTAAACACAAAGAAGTAAATAGTTTGTAGATTCTATGTAAAGAAAAGGACCGGGATCCATAGTTCACTAGAGGTGGCTCTCCTTAGATAGATAACATGTTGGGTGAACAAATTACAGCGGGGCAATTGACAAACACCGAGAAAGCAATACATGCATATACTAATCATCTTGACTCCTTTGAGACTTGATTAGGCATTACAACATTATACATAGACCGCCATCCAACTGCATCTATGACTAATAATCCACCTTCAGGTTATCATCCAAACCCCCTCCAGTATTAAGTTGCAAGCAGCAGATTATTGCTTTACGAACTGCGTGTAAAGTAAACAATACGATTGTTCTATGAACAAAGGATTGTTGTTTTCTCCCTAGTAGCAACAGCACATCTAGTACCTTAGAGATTTCTGTCACTTCCCCAGATTACGAGAGCATGAACCCACTATCAAGCATAAATACTAACTCTTGGAGTTGCTAGCATCTACTTGGCCAAGATAGCTACTAACAACGGAAAGCATGCAACATCACAAATAACAAAGACATGATAGAATCAATAATCAATCTGAAATAGCATCTCAATATCTATCAGATCCCCACAAACACAACATGCGGAATTACAAATAGATGATCTTGCTCATGAACGGAGCTCACAAGATCTACACATGAAAGCACAAAGGAGGAGAACCAGCCATCTAGCTACTACATGGATCCGTAGTCCAAGGATGAACTACTCACGCATCACACCGGAGGCTTGCATGATGATGAAGAAGGCCTCCACGGTGAATTCCCCTCTCCGGAAGGGTGCCGGGAAGAGCTTCAGATCCCTCCCGATCTAGGGATGGAGATGACGGCGGCTATAGACTCTTTCGCGGATTTTTTTGATCAGGCACTTAGGGTTTACGTCCCGAGGGCATCCGTAGTCCAAGCCTGGCCGTGCGGCCAGGTGGTGTGGCTGGCCTCTGGCCCCTCTCTGTCTCGTATTCTGACACTTGATGACATCCGAAAAAATAGGCACTTTGGCTTTTGTCCCGTCCAATTCTGAGAATATTCATTTTCTGACTTTCCTAGAACCAAAAACAGCAGAAAACAGGCAGCTGGCACTGTGGGTCTTGTTAATAGGTTAGTCCAAGAAATCATATGAAAAGTACTCCAAAGTTGGAACAAAACACAAGAAAGTGGATAAAACCAAGCATGGAACATCAAAAATTATAGATACATTTGCAATGTATCAGGTCTCAATCATGTCTGCATTATTCATGAACCATAGGGTGACACACTTAATGGACATTGACACCATTTAGGAGCAAATATGTTTCATATATAGATGATGAAAGCGTTGGAATCATTTCGATGGAAACCGGAATTGTTTCAGGTGAAATTGCTGAAACTGATTCTGCATGTGATATTGAAATGTTGTAGGGGGTTTTATGTGAATGTTTGTTAATTAAAGTAATTATCAAAATTCTGAATAAAATAAATAAAAGAGTTTTATTAAATGAGACTTGCATTAATTTTGGTGGAAAATTAATGCATGTGAGTGGAAGTGTGAGTGGAGGCATGTTTATGTGAGTGGAGCATCCACCCACATGAATGAAGGAAGAGGTGGGGGCACCTTCGTGGCCGCCGGCCATGGGAGGGGGCTGCCCCCTCTTCTCCTCTCATATCACACCTCCTCATGAAGGATCTCTCTCCCCCCTAGTTTATTCCCCCATGGTTTCGGATTAGCGAGATATATGTTCCTAGTGGCTTTCTAAAAGGAGTTGTTGCTTCCGCTGCATCGCTGGAGCGAGGATGTGGAGGTTGTCAGAGGACTGGACGTGTGTGTGATCACGGATGCGCTGCTGAGTTGCGGTGCTGGACTTCCTCACAATTTTGAGATCGGCAAGCGAACGACTACATCATCCATGAGTCAAACCTCGTTACACTTTGTCGCTCTTCAAGGGTATGTGTTTTATGAATGTATATCCACCGTTGATTGTATCTAGGTAGATAGATCTTGGTTCTTAGTAGTTCACATCGTAGGAATTTTTTTGTTTTCTATGCTCGAAGCCAACAACAGGGTACGACGGCACGCGCAACACCAACCTGTGGTCTGGAATCTTTTGCCCTGGCCCACAGCAGGTCCCTCATGACAGGATAGCAGGGCTCTATTGCAACGTCGCCACGTGTCCTTTTCGGCATCCATTCCAGGGCTGAAAAGAATCAGGACGACGTGGATAATAGTTTGAGCCAAAAGAATCTAGCGCTATTATTTACTTCTGATAATGGTCTTCTTTTGGCTGGCTGCTAAGCAGGGCCGAATCTGACCCTAGGCCACCCTATGCCACCGCCTAGGGCCCGCGATCGGGAGGTGCCCATCCTCTAGACTATACAACTATACATATTTTATTCTTTTGGGCTGCAAAAAATAGAGAGAAGACATATGGGCACTATCGGAAAGAGTAAGAGGCAGGAAAACACACATAACTACGCAATGATGCGATCGATTTCAGGCTCACGGCTGAAGTGGTCTACAATTTATCTGCTTCCTCGGCTCTTCTTCTGCATACCAAGAGTATGCGACCTTCTCTTGGCTGTATTACTACTCTTTTAATCTTTCTATCGTAATATGACATTTTTGAGTGCTTAAATTATAAATTTATATATGTCTTCCACTAAGAATATGTGGTTGGATGTTATTTTTTAACATTTTTAAAGTGAATTAGATACACAATATTTCTAGATATGGGTACGTATATAAGCTTTAGGGCCCACGACGTCAATTTCGCCAAGGGCCTTGCAAAATTTAGAGTCGGCCCTGCTGCTAAGTACTTGAGCTAATCTGTCTATCTATTTTCTGACTGCTGAATCATGATTATGTCTCATGCCTGCTATGATTGTGTTTGAATTAGCATGATGTGTACTATTTAAAATGGTTTATACAAACTAGAGACGGTCACTTTAACCAGTAGCCTCAAGTTACATATTGTTGGAAGCACCCATGAATAACCACTTATTCGAGGCGTCCTTGTTTTGCAGACGGTCTTGATTTGAATCCGACTCCGAGTGCCTTACTGTTGGAGACCGTCCCTATTAGAAGCCGGCTGATTGTGAGGAGTTTTTGCAAGCGGTCAGGACTAATAGCCGTCTACAAGTCGTACATCCTAGAGGTGTTTACATTTTTGCACCACCCGAGGTCGTGTATCTTAGAGCCGGAATGAAAAACCGGCTCAGGTTGGTGCGCTCTTAGAGGTTATGCGCTTGAGCCGGAACGAGAAACCGGCTGATGCCAAAATAGGGCGTTTTTGTGGTTACAGGCCCTGGGGAGCCAAAAGCGGGCACGCGGCTACACACGGGGAGAAGGGCGGGAGATGGTGCGACGCATCAAGAATGCGCGCCATAAATCCCCTCAACGCTCTCTCTCCCCCATTCACAACCTCCCCTTCCTTCCTTCTCACTGTCGGCGGTTCCTCTCCCGCCGGAAGATCCAAGACCACCGCGAGGGCAGTCGATGGAGGTAGATCTAGGCGACTACTGCGCTATTCATGGTCGGAGCGGATCTTCTCCTGCGACTGCGGTTGCTTCTTATTCTTCCTTAGCAAATCCGAAGCACGAATCCTGCAGCAATGGTGGTAAGGCCTCGAACCACCAACTCTCTAAGGTTTTAGCAGCTCAGATCTATCTGTTACCGACTCATTCTCTAAGTATGAGTGACATGCACGGTAGATTTGTACCTATTTGTGCTAGTTTTGGTCAATTTGAAGTGTTAGGGTAGATTTTTTCCTAGTCGTGCTTAGATTCCGCTTGTTAGTGGCTAGATTCCGGCAGTTGTTGTGATTAGGGTTCGTCCGATTGGAAAAATTGGGGAAAATTAGTTTCTAGATTGCACTATTCAACTTCTTATTCCTAGGCCAATGATTAAAACTATGACCAAATCACACTGGGGAGTGAATTTGTACTACCTGCAATCGTTCATAACAAACTATGTTGTGCATTATACTAGGTAGTACAGAGTCCTCTCCCCGGTGTTAATGTGCTCATCATATATGACGCATTGATTACTTTGCACATCACTCTTCATGTTCTTCTTCTTCGGCCGATGATTACATACGCACTACAAGCTAGTGGAAGCGATGATCCTTTCGAACCTGGTTCTGTCATCTTTTTAAGGTGATGGAACTTGGTTCGGTAGGATCATTGCTTCATGTTGGCAATGCTCTGTACTATGAGGCAATTGTTGTTTATTCTGTACATGTAGCTTGTGATGACACCTAGTACAATACGTTCATAGAGCTGGTGCTATAGGAACCGGATGGTATGCACAACAAAATGGTTGTGCATGTTCTCCGGTTCCCTATAACACCAGCTCTACCTTGTTTGTGCTAGTTATTCTGAAGCAGTTCATCGATTTGGTCGTGTGTTGCTTCCTTTGGCTGATGATTAGTAAGTTGCACAATAACAGGCAAGGGGATCCTCTTCATGAACAAATTTGTGTGCTAACCAAATTCATTGTTCATTTCTGTTGCTCATGAGGAGCATCCCTTTGCCTCTGTGCCATAGCATATGAGGCCATGTGTTATGTTCATTGTTCATGTCTGATCACATGTGTTATGTTCGTTGGTCATGTCTGATCACATGTGTTGATTCCTGTTGTAGTGCTCGAAGACGTTGATCGGAGGTGCTCTCCCCACCAATGGAGGAGCATGCTCCAGAGATGCTGCTGAGGGCAGTGCCTCCAAGAGGGGGAACGATGGTGGTGAAGGTAGCGACAACAAGAGGCCGAGGGGCAGGCCTCTCAAGATAGGGCACTTCCACGACCAGGTAGGTCCAACCCATTTTGCCAAGGTGATCTTGACACTTGGGTTAGACCTGCTGCCAATACCAGATGGCTTCGGGCCTTTGCTCGGAACTGTGCCGAGAACGATCATGCGGAAGACGAACACCGAATGCAGCTGGATGGTGAAGCTTCGGGATGTCAGCGGCAGGATCTTCCTTGACCAGGGGTGGCCAAGCTTCGCCATTGCACACCAGGTCAAGATCGGGTACTTCTTGACCTTCAAGACGCTGAAGGGTGACATGTTCAAGGTCACCATCTTTGACTACACCATGACTGAAGTCATGAAGAAGTGCCCGCGGCATGATCCAACCCTTGCCATGACCGACCTTTGATCTTTGCTGCGTTTGTTGTCTGACCTCGATTGCTGTGAAATTATGTCGTGATGTTGCTACAATGTATATATACTTTGTGTTGTGAACTTATGGTGTGTGCTTGCTGTGGTTAAGAGGTTATGATGTGTGGTAAGCTCACCATTTGGAGAAGAGGTTACCATAGCACATGGGATAGCTGAAACCAAACATGCGCATTTCTTTCTCCCAAGCATAATACAGCTCACCAAACAACCGAGCCACAATTTTGCCCAAGTCCTAAATAGTATCAATGCGGGGAACCAAATAGGAGGGGGAGAGATTTGGTCCAGAGTCTGATCCCGACGTGCAGTCCCCGCGTGTGCAAGTTACATGTGTTGTAAAAAACTCGCACCGGAACCGAACACACCCTAGAAGAAGTAGGATGTAGGTGGAATCCCACTTGCATGTCTACCCAGACATGTGCCCAAACCACAAAGACTTCCAGTGCACACAGTAATTTAATTATCTACTCTCTATAGCCGGGCGATATGTTAACAAACAAACGTACCGGGAAAGTTGCCGTTCACGTGGCTGATGACTCTCACGCCTTGGATGCTAGCACGCCGGCCCGGGGGGACAAAACCACATGCAGGCTCCATATGCGCGCACGGTGCTACACTGCTAGTACTGCTTATCCACCCTAGGCTGTTGCCTCGTGCACAGCTCAGTAGCCTCGCATGTCGCCATTGCGCAACCACACAGCGCCTCTCATCATCACCTCGTCGCGGTTGCAGTGACCTCCCCGGAATCTCTGGACGCGAGCGCGTGAGAAGCGCAAAGAAACAAGACTGCTACTCCCTGTGCGTGCCAGCCCAGCCGGACAGGAGCGATCGACGCCAATTTCCTATATGGCGCGCGTGCTCTCCGCGGCCGTCGGGACCTGGGGACAGGCCGCTTATCCGCTGCCGCGATTTCCTGCCAGTGCCGTCAAAGGGAGGACTGGATGCAGGAGGAGACGACACTAGATCGAGCTCGGTCCGTAGGTCCTTCTCTGAACTCTGATTGCTCATCACTTTCTTAGCACTCACTCCCATCACCTGCTCCTTTCGGTGACTTCTCCCTCCCCTGTACGATTGCAACTTTCCGTATATAGTGGCACTTGCGTCAAGTTTCACGTACGTACTGAACCTTTGCGCCTGCACTCTTTTCCGTGCATGTCTTGTGGGGCTGGAAAGTTCAGAAATCGGAAACCTTCACTGGTGGGCGCGCCTTTGTTCTTCTTGCTCCTCCTTTTTGGTTATCTTGCTCTGAGCTCGCAGAGAGATGAGGAGATCGCCTCGGCGGACAAGCTCCAGCTCCAGCTCCAGCGCCAGCCTCCACAAGTACGATCTCTACACCTACAGCGCGAGCAACGCGAGGGCGTTGCTCACATGCTACACCAAGGCGAAGCCAAGGCCCTCCAAGTGGGACGACGCGCACAAGTGGCTGTCCAGGGCGCCCGACGGCCACGGCCACGGACGGCGCCGGAGCTCAGGCGCCGACGACCGGCTCCTGCTTCCGTCCGCGTCGCGGAAGGGGATCAGCACTACCAGCAGGCCCTCCTGGACCTGGAGCAGCGTCGCCGGGGACGCGCCGGCTGCCCATGTCGGCGGGCTAGCCGAGGGGGAGACGAAGAGGGTCGTAAGCTCCGTGCGGGTGTCGTCGGAGCGCCATAGGTGCGTGTCGATGTCCCTGAGGGACGTCGGCACCGAGATGACGCCGGCAGGGAGCAAGGAGCCGTCAAGGACGAACACGCCCCGCGCCGCGCTGCCGGACGCGGCCAGGCGGCCCCACGCCGCCCGAGTCCCGGCCGCTTCGCCGAGTCCCGGGTCGCGAGGCGGCGGCGCGGCGGATCTTGGTGCGGCCCGTCAGAGCCCCGAGGGGTGTGATCATCCGGCGGCGGGTGCGAGGTCGACGGCCATGTCGCCCGCGACGGCGTGGGGCGAGGCGGAGCGCGCAAAGCTTATGGCCAGGTGACGAAGCCATGGATCGTTTTCATTGCCCCCCGCCGTCGATGAGCCGTTCTTTGCGGATTGTTCTCAAAGCTAGCTTCGCGTCTCGTGCATGCATCTTCTCAGGTACAGGCGCGAGGAGCTGAAAATACAGGCATGGGAGAACCGCGAGAGGCGGAAGGCCGAGCTGCAGATGAAGATGGCAGAGGTACGCATCGACCCGATCAATTCTTGTCGCATGAATCCGTGGAACGCCCAAGAGAAGGCGGCAACAGGAACAGTTTCTTGAATCAGAATGGTGTCTGTCTTGGTAGGCCACGGCGGAGAGGAAAATGGTGCGAGCGCAGGAGAAGGCGACGGGAAAGCTGGCCGCGGCACAGGCGCTGGCAAAGGAGAAGCGCGCTCGCGCCGAGGCCAAGGTGGGCCGGCGCCCCGTGAGGGTCGTCGGGGGCGCGGGGGGCTTGCCGTCCAAACTCAAATTGCTCTCGCTGAAGCTGCCGCTACTGTGCAGCTGATATCTTGTGTGTCGCTTGAGGCCTTGAGCTATGCACGAGGCTGTAAACATGAACGGAGGCAATACAATTTTCCTAAATTTGCCATGGGTCCTAAGAATGGCCTCTTTGATCCGTACGTCACTACAGAAAACTGCCAGGCGCCGAGGGCCAGGTTACTACGAGTAAAATTCATCCGCAATACTTAAACTTGTTACGCAATACTTAAACTTGCCACGTATTTTCGAAACGGTCATTGACGTTAGGAATACAGGAATTATGGTACTTGTATACACGCATGTCGCGCCGTGGTTATTGCTGCGCATAGAAGCTGGCGTACAACATAACGTGGCCCACATGTCACTGTGATAGAGCGCGCATTTATGCGAAATCCTCCTCAGACAGGCTGGAAAATATTGTCTGAACCCTGGAACCGAAGCGTCCAGCTAAAAGGCAACTATCGCTGTCTATCCCGATCATTCCGAGGAGGGTTTCGACGGAGGCACCGAGGAAGAAAGTAGTAAGAGGAAGAGGACGGCGACGGTTGGAGAGTAGGTGTCCATCGTGTTGAATAAGCCGGCGGCGCTTTGCCGGCGGTTGGAGAAGCCGGCAATGGCTCTGCAGCAGCGGCCAGAAGGTGCGCCTCCACCAAATTACCGTAAGTACCCGAAATTAATCTAAAAAATCTCGGATTTTTCTTATGGTTAGGGTTTGAAAGACGAATTCGGGTAACCATAGACCAATTTCATGTGCATTAGCGTTTCTGTTAGGATCTTTTCATGGGTGTGTGGAAGGTTTGAGGTTGGGGTTTGGGAGGGTTTACTATTGCGACATTTCATGTGAACGTCTTGAAGAAAAGAGGAGATTTTGATGGGCTGTTTCCATGTTTTATTTTTGCAGTTCGTGGTAGCGGCTATTTCTCAGTCGAAATCCACCATGGAGGTTATTTTCTTGGTCAAGGCAACAACAGGAGTTATGTTGGTGGTGCCTCTGTCTGGTATGATCATCTGGACAGTGATGAATGGTCACCATTTTTTCTTGAAAATCTGGTGGAGGATCTTGGGTATGAGAAGCAGGGAAGAATGATTGTGTATTATTGCATCCCAATTCTGTCAATTGAAAGGAATGGTCTGAGGAAGATGGAAGATGGAAGATGAAATTGACACAAGTGCAATGGCCAACTAGGTTGGTTGTGGGAAGCATTTCATCAGCATATACCTGGACCATGATGAGTCAATTAGAGCAGTTGATTGGGATGATGTGGTAGAGTTCCATGTTGTTCATCTCCCACCAGTTTTGAGCCCTGTGAAGCCTATCAACATTGTTGCTGCTGATGATGTATCATGTCAAGTGGTTGATGATTCTGGTCCATTTTAGGAAGTGCAACCACATGCTAGTGTCAGGACAAGAAGCATAGTGAGGAATGCATACAACTCTGAACAAGAAGATGCAAGCAGAGAGAAGACAAAGTCATCTAAAGATGTAGATTCAGAGTTTGAATTAAATGATTTAGAGGTTGATCTATCTGATGATGATGACCTTTATGCAGATAATGTAGATGATGATGAGGAACATGTTAAGAAGATGAAAATGAAAGGAACAGAGAAGGTTGAGGATGAGGGTGAATCAGAAGATGAAGACCTATGGGCTCCTGACTCAGATGAGGAGAAGGTTGAAATGAAGTTTAAGACTTTCAGAAGAGAAGAACTTGGTTCAGTTAAATTCCATGTTGGCCTGAAATTTGAGTCTGTTGACATGGTTAGAAGAGCTATCAAGGAATACAGTTGTAAGGACATGAGAGATATTAGGTTGCCAATCAATGATAAGAAGAGGATTAATGCAAGATGCTATGGAAGTCCTCCATGTTCTTGGAATATGTGGGTTAGCTATGATGCAAGGTTTGACTGTTGGATGGTAAAAACATATGACCAGAAGCACAATTGTGGTAGGAAATGGAACATCAGGGCCTTTAATTCAAAGTTCATTGCAAACAAATTCATGGAAACCTTCAAGGTTGATCAGGACATGAACCTAAAAAAATTCTAGAGGCTTGTACAGAAAGAATGGAATATGACTCCTAACAATAGTAAGCTGCAGGTTGCAGCCACAAGGTAGCAGTGTCAATGAAACTAATGTAGAAGACCCAATGGTGGAATCCATGTCACAACAGGTAGAAGATGAACCCCTTAGATGTTTACTTGTTTATTTTGAAATTCTTCTAGTTCATGAACCTGTTAATGCACTATCAATTTTCAGAGAACAACTCTTAGGCAACCAACAACAGGGCATGTCCCAGAGTCAAACTTCCTCAGTGATGCTAGAAGAAACATGAGTCAACAACCAACCACAAGGCCAGATACAGTGATGGCAGAACAGTTGTAGGCCTTAATGCAGCAGAGGGAGAGGGAGTTGGAGGAGAAGAGGATTGCCATCCTAGAAGCTAGATATACAACAAACTTGAAGAGAGCAGATGAGAAAGCTAGGAGGAAAGAGGAGGAGAATAAGAGGAAGGAAGATCTAGCTCAAGTAAGAGCACAAGAAGCTGATGTGAGAAGAGAGAAGAAAAGATATGAAATGGAGTTGAACAAGAAAGCTAGAGCTGAGACAAGAAGAATAGTTGCAGAAACAAAGAAGGAACTAGCTGAAGAAAGGAAGCAGAAGGAGAAGCAAAGGAAGAAAGATGAACAGAAGCAGGCTGAGAATGCTGCTAAAAGAGCTAGGTATTCAGAATAATAAATAATAGCAGAGGTGGTTGCTGATTTGGGTGAAGGATATGCAAGTGTCCAAGTTCCAAGAAAGAAAGTGAGCATGTTTGATGAACTTAGGTCCAAATAGTCTATATTTCTCTTAGTTTCAATGACTATGTGTTTGACCTGATAATTTTGAAAGAAATGACTATGTCAAAATGAAAATGCCATTTCTGAAACTCCTAGTACTTGCAACTTCTTTTGCCACTCTGTTTATGTCACAATGTCACTATGTTCATCAAGACAAATACTGCTTAATCTTGGTTGATGTACATTCATTCTATCAGTGTTCTGTCATTTTGACCATTGGTTGATGTACATTCATTCTATGGACACCATTGTCAAATTCTATCACTGGAACAACACAAATTCAAGTGAATTAGGCATAATTTCATTGAAGCAACACAAACTTAATAGCTCTGATTCACACATTCACATTATATTGATAGATTCATTGTACATAACCACCACATTCATAGTACATTGCAACATTACTGCCATCTAACACACTACTGGAAGCAAAGCTTCCCTGAGACTAAGCCAACCACAAAGACAACAAATACCAAAAATAAAGTCTCATATTTCCCCTTTCGCTTCACTATCTCTCATTTCTTCTCCTTCAACTCATCTTCCAAAGCCCGAATCCTTGCTTCAGTACCTGCATCTTCTCTAGGCCGACCACATCCTTGTTCATCGCACAACCTCTAGACAACATCTCGCAAATCTCCAATCAAGTCGCTCAAGAACTCAGGCAGTGGCTTATCATGCCAGTCAACAAAACCACATCCATGACCATTCTGCGCAAATTTTAACGAATCAGAAAGCGGCCTCAAGACAATAGCAGAGAATAGCAGAATCAGAAAGGGGCGAGTCAGGTTACTCACCATGGCATCAACACACGCATAGTACCTACGGCCTGGTGAAAGAGCATGTGGGCCCCCATGTGTGGTTTTGGTAATTAATGACAATCTTTATGGACTAATGTGTGTATTAAGTTGTACTTGTAGGAATTATCCATTGGCATCGCTTGGAGCATGTGTTGGCTTCAAGGTCAATGAAATGAAGAAGAAGATGCGTTGTGGAAGCTCAATATGCGCCATCCCTAGAAGATCTCATGTTTGGTGCTTGCCATCCTCGGTGTTTATGGATTGATGAAGACAAGGCCAAAGGATGCTCAAGGCAAAGGTATTCTTGATAGGTTTTACCTTTTGCCGGTCTCGTGTTGACCGGGTTTATGATAGATAGCCGTACTATCTAGAGGGGCTCTCGAGTGAGTATCTCGATCATATCGTTCGGAGAGAGCTCAAATCTTTGCATAATTGCATCATCATATTTGGTTGTTATTTGGTCTTATCCATGTGAGGATATAGAGCTTGTGGTATTCTTCATAACAAGCTCTTATTCATCAAAATCGAATCTCCCTTTTATATCTTGTTGCGATTTTGATCTTGGTGGTTTTTCGGATTCTCACCAAGTGAGGTATCTCACATTATACTACTTGATACATTCTAACTTGGTGATATCCAATATTTCCACTCTTAGTTGGGTAGCTCTTGTTGTCCTCTTTCCAATGCAATTGGTTTCGAGTCAATCGGAGTCTCCTAGCAAAAGTTATTGCAGTTTGTTTATTTGCCTTTTGTTTTAAATAAAAAAAGAAAAAGATTTTTGATACATTGCAAATGTATCTATAATTTTTGATGTTCCATGCTTGGTTTTATCCACTTTCTTGTGTTTTGTCCACACTTTGGAGTACTTTTCATATGATTTCTTGGACTAACCTATTAACAAGAGCCACAGTGCCAAATACTTGCTTTTCTTGTTTTTGGTTCCAGGAAAGTCATAAAATGGATATTCTCGGAATTGGACGGGACAAAAGCCGAAGTGCCTATTTTTCCGGAAGACTCACGGAGCCAGAATACGAGACGGAGGAGGGCCAGGGGCTGGCCACACCCTCCTAGGCGCGGGCTGGGCCTGGCCACGCCAGGGCATGGTGTGGGCCCCCCCGACACCCCCTCGGTCTCCCTCTTCGCCTATAAGAAGCCTTCTGACCTAAAAACTCCGGGATGTTCGACGTTTTTCCAGAAGGAGTTCCGCTCCACCACCACCACCAGATTCCATGAAACAGCACCAGAAACTCCGTTCTAGCACCCTGCCGGGACGGGGAATTGGAGGAGATCATCGCCATCATCATCACCATCGCTTCTCCATCGACCATCCATGTTTTCCCCATCTATGAGTGAGTAATCCCCCGCTGTAGGCTATGGGGATGGTAGGGATTGGATGAGATCGTTCATGTAATGGCATCAGATTGTTAGGGCATGGTGCCTAGTATCTTTTATTAGTGCTTTATGACTTTGTTGCGACTTGTTGTGCTTAATGCTTGTCACTAGGACCCGAGTGCCATGATTTCAGATCTGAACATATTATTGATTCATTATGATAGTATTTTTTATGGTCTTATCTACAAGTTGTATACACACGTTGTTGTCCGAAACCAATGGCCCCGAAGTGACAGAAATCGGGATAACCGGAGGGAATGGCTTTGATGTGAAGATCACATGTGTTCACGGAGTGTTAATGCTTTGCTCCGGTGCTCTATTAAAAGGAGCACCTTAATTGCCAGTAGTTCCCTTGAGGCCCCGCTGCAAACGGGCTGGCAAGACAAAAGATGTTGTGCAAGTTCTCATTGCGAGCACGTATGACTTTATATGGGACACATGCCTAGGATTATCTAGTACTTGGATGCTTTATCTTATTTATCTGCAATTGCCCTATGTTCTAATTGCTATGTGAATTGTCTTGTCCATGCAACGCCCATCCATCTATCCCTATGCCTACCGCACTCGAATCCCACTGTTTACTGCTATTGTTACTACTGTCTTTACTTTACTACTGCTGTTACTTTACTATTGCTGCTACAAAACTGTTGCTACTGATAAACTGCTGTGAGCAAGATTGTTTCCAGGTGCAGCTGAATTGACAACTCAGTTGTTAAGGCTTATAAATATTCTTTGGCTCTCCTTGTGTCGAATTAATAAATTGGGTTTCACTTCCCTCAAAAATACTGCGATACACCCCCTATACTTGTGGGTCATCAATTTTCTGTTTGGGCCGTCCAGTACTACCGGGCCCGATGAGCGCGTTGTCCCTGAGCCCAGCTCTTCTCTGCCCGGGCCTTGTAGTCCCGATGGTACTGCCTGGTGGCCGGGTGGGACGGTACTACCGGCTGGCTCGCCAGCTCCTCCCTGTCCAGCTTGACTCCCCCGCTCCCACTGCCACGCTCGCAAGCCCGCACGCCCGCCCGATCCCCTACCGCTCCCGCTCGCCTTGCTCGCTGCGCGCCTCGCTCGCCCCCGATCCCCTTGCCGCGTGCCCGCCTCGTCCCACGCGTGCTCCTGCCGCTCTGCTTCGCTTGCTGGCTAGGCTGCCGAGCGGTAGTACCGGGCCCATCTGGTACTACCGGCTCTGGCCAGAAAAACTGCCCAACGGGCAGATTCGTTAGCCCATATAAATAGCCCCCTTCTCCTTTTTGACAAGAAGTTATGTCTCCTCTATTTGCTCAAGCTTTGCCCCTTTGACTTAAATCTCTTGTGCTTGATTTCTCCCCCCTCCAATGATTCTTACCCATATTTGAGGGAAAGGTAGAGGAGATCTAGATCTACAATTTGACCAAACCAAATCACCTCTTTGTGGAGTAAATCTTTGGGATCTAGATCTTGGGGGATTTTATGTTCCCTTTGTGTTCTTCCTCTCTTGTTCCCCCAATTGCTTTAGTAGCATTGTTGGAACTTGAGAGTGAAGTATTGTAGCATCTTTGTGGTGTTCTTGCCTTTTGCATTTGGTGCATCGGTGTGTGTTCTCTCCGAAGGATTTGTTCGGTGATATTCATTGAAGCTCGTCCCTCTTGGGTGCTTGGAACCCTAGACGGTTATGTGGCCTTTGTGGCATGTGCTTGGGGTATTCAATTAAGTTGTGAAGCTCCCCCAAGATTGAGGCCTTGGTGGCGATTATTGGGAGCCTCCAATTAAGTTGTGGAGATAGTCCCAATCTTGTACGAGTTCGGTGACCACCCTTAAGTGTCCCATAGTGGAACGGGTGCTTGCTCACGTGGTGGGTGCTCGGGAGAATAGGGTGAGGCCTTTGTGGAGTTGGTGGTCTTAGTATCGTCCACCCCTCCAACAAGACGTAATCCCTTGTTGGGAGGAACTCGGTAAAACATCGTCGTCCCCGCGTGCCTCGGTTATCTCTATACCCGAGCTCTTTACTTATGCACTTTACATTGTGATAGCCTTCATGCTTGAAGTAATCTATTGCTTTCATATTGTTGCTTGTCTTGCTTAGCATAAGTTGTTGGTGCACATAGGTGAACCTTAGTATATCTAGGCTCTGTGCTTAACAAAAGAAAACGCTAGTTTTATTCCGCCATTGTTAAGACCATCTCATAGAAGTTTTTAACTGCCTATTCACCCCTCTCTAGGCGGCATCCGTGATATTTCACCTAGGTTTTGTGCACTCCAAGAGATCCACCTAGGCGCCTTCTTCCTTGGATTGCAATGTCATAGCACATCCGGCTCATACGCCATGGGATTTTTCCGATATGGCACCGGCGACCTGCCTTCCATCCTAGCCCTTCTTCCAGAATCTCCTCGGAATCCAAGTGCGGAGAAGGAACTGGAAGACCAAGACATGATGGACAACAGCGACAACGATTCTTTGACGGCGGCAAAGACCTACTCTAGCGGTGGCGCGTGCTACCTTTTGGGATAGGAGATACGAGGCTTCGGGAGAGGAGATGCGAGGAACGTCCAGAGAGGACAAGAAAAAGAATTTGCGATTTGCAAATTACCCCTTCACTAAGATGGGCCTGTCTGAGGCGGATTTTGCATAAATGTGCGCTCTATCACAGTGACATGTGGGCCATGTTATGTTGTACGCTAGCTTCTACGCGCCGCAGTGACCACTACGCGACAGCAACGTATACATGTACCATAATTCGTGTATTCCTAACGTCAATGACCGTATCGAAAATACGTGGCAAGTTTAAGTACTCCGGATGAATTTTACTCGGTTACTACGCTGACGGCCAAGGCTCCTCTCTAGTCTAGTCCACCAACCAGGCTATCGGTGTACGTTTGGCAGTCGGCGTAGCTCAGATGGGCCGAGGGCAGCATGCTCTCGGTGTAAGATTGGTCGTCTACGTAGAGTAGTCCTCGGCATAGGAACGGTCTCCGTTACGGCTTTAGTGACGGCGTTTTAGACAGGCCATGCTGTGTCGACGGCATATTTTCACTTTTACCATATTAATCTTAGAAAAATCATGATTAAATTATTCTAATTTAGAAAAATACAAATAATATATCAAATTTTGCAGAAAAATAAGGCATATCTTTCTACACTCAAATATTACACATTTGTGCTGAATAAAAATTAAGTAAGACATATACTTTCGTAAAACATATTTTAAAAGATATTGAAAATAGAAAATATGGTGGAATATCACAAAAACTCCTACTACGAGGCAACCGGAGTGAATCTTGTGGTAAAATAGTCACATCCTTTGTTTTTCGCTACAAGTTTAGTGAGGCTTGATCCCGAGCTAAGAATCTCCATGTTCACGTTGTTTTGACCATAGTTTGAAACGGACATAAGAAATTTAAAAACGATTCAAACAATGTAAAACCTTCGCGTGGTGTCATATTAGGTGACATAGTTGCAAGGAAAATACCAAACTTAGAATATTGCAAATATCCCAAAAAAACATTTCTCAGAAATGAGTTGTCATGTCCGAGCTTTCATGATTGTCAGGCCAAACGACGAATATTATGGCTAGAATAAAGTCATAGTTTGTGATAATATGCTCATATTATGCATACATGTACATCTTGGGATGGAAAACAATGTTGCAGGAGGAATTTTTCCTTTTCGTCGCACCAAATAGCCATTTTCCATTTTCCAAGTGCCAAAATAGGGTGTTTTATGAAGCAACCACCAAATAAAGGATTTAAAATAGTACCACCCCATTTTTTAAAAATACTAGACCACCTTTCATGCACAATGACTCAACCGGTGTATCTTAAACCTTTGTGCTCACTCCTCATGAAAAAGACAAATTCCTGCTGAATTATTAGAAAGTCGGTCAGATTTGAACTATAGGTACATGATCCAATGCTCATGATTTTTCGGAAAAATCATTTTTAGGTTCACAATATGCTATTTCATCAGAGATCCACTACAAGTATAGTGAGGCTCAGTCCTGAGATAAGAATCTTCATGCCTGCCGTTTTGACCATAGTTTGAAACGAGTATAAGAAATTCAAAAATGATTTAAACAATGTAAAAACCTTCGCGTGGTGTCATATTACGTGACGTAGTTGCAAAAAATACCAAACTTGGAATATTGCAAATATCTCAAAAAAAACTTCTCATAATGAGTTATCATGTTAGAGGTTTCGTGGCTTTCGGGCCAAACGACGAATGTTATGGCTAGAATCACGGTATAATTTCTGATAATATGCACATATTATGCACACATGTGCATCTTGGGATGACAAACAATATTGCGGGAGAAAGTTTTCTTTTTCATCGCACCAAAAAGACATTTTCCATTTTCTGAGTGCAAAGAACGGGGTGTTTTGTGAAGCAACCACCAAATGAAATATTCAAAATTGTACCACCCCATTTTTCAAAAATATTAGACCACCTTCCATAGACTCTGTCCCAACCGGGGTATCTTAAACCTTCCTGTCCACCCCTCGTGAAGAAAACAAATTCTTGTTGAATTGGTAGGAAGTCAGTCAGATTTAAACTACATGTACATGATATAACGCTCATGATTTTTTGGAAAAATCATTTTTAGGTTCACAATATGCTATTTCATCAGAGATCCACTAAAACTTTAGCGAGGCTCAGTCCTGAGCTAAGAATCTCGTGCCCGTCGTTTTCACCATAGTTTGAAATGGGGATAAGTAATTCAAAATTGATCCAAACAATATAAAATCTTTGCATGGTGTCATATTATGTGACATAGATATGCAAGGGGTCACTTTTTGATGAACTAGAGCTTGTCATGAAAATAGCCACAAGCTCTAGAACCTCACAAGGATAAGATCCAAACAACAACCAATAAATATGATGATAATTATGCAAAGGTTTGAGCTCTCTCCAAAAGATACGGTCGAGTTACTCACTCGAGAGCCTCTCTTGATAGTACGACTATCTATCCTAAACCCGGGCTCCCAACTAACAACATGAGACCGGCAAACAAGAAAACCTATCAAGATCATACCTTTGTCTTGAGCATTCCACTTGAGATTGATGTAGATGATCTTGACCTCCTCAAGATGGAACACCCTTTTTGATTTCTCTTGCTCGTGCTTGCTTGATGAAGACTTGTGAATTGCTCCCCCATATACCATGGGGAAACCTCTTCCTTGAACTTGTCTTCATCAAACCATGATCACCGAGGATGGCAAGCTTCAAGCATGTGATCTTTTAGGGATGGTGCATCTTGAGCTCGCACTTCATTTCTTCTAACTTCATAAGGATGATGTCTTGAAGATACACATGACGAACTCCATCTTCTTCTTAGAGACACTCTTGATCTTCTTTTCTTCTTCTTCAACATGATTCCAATAGGCCCAAAACCCTTGGGCATTGCTTCTTTTTCTTTTCTTCTACTTTCAACCTTGAAATCAACACATGGCCCAAGTGATGTCAATGGACAAATCCTACAAGTGAGACTCAATTCAAACAATAGTCCATAGAGATTGCCATGGGCACACATGCACTTTCATGCATAGAAACATCATAGTTCAACTATGGAATTCAAACATGAGAATAAAAGTTTAACCTCTCTAAAAGCGATGAACCGATACAACCTCCAAAATCCAAAATGTAATAACTTGAGTTTGAAAGCTCCAAATAGGATAAAACCAATTTTGTTGGAAAGATAAAACAAAGTATAATACAACAAAAGGTAAAAATCTCTGATAACACCAAGGGAGAAAAAAATCAAGTAGGAGGAGGTGATAACCTCCCAAGGTGAAGAGTCGGTAAAACCTCCAACAACAAAAATGCAATAAGATATGCAAGGGGGATCCATTTTTGATGAACTAGAGCTTGTCATGAAAACAACCACAAACTCTAGAACCTCTCAAGGATAAGATCCAAACGATAACCAATAAATATGATGATAAGTATGCAAAGGTTTGAGCTCTCTCCAAAAGATACGACCGAGTTACTCACTTGAGAGACCCTCTTGATAGTACTGCTATCTATCGTAAACCTGGTCTCCCAACTAACAACATGAGACCGGCAAACAAGAAAACCTATCAAGATCATACCTTTGCCTTGAGCATTCCACTTGATATTGATGTAGATGATCTTAACCTCCTCAAGATGGAACACCTTTCTTGATTGCTCTTGCTCGCTCTTTCTTAATAAAGTCTTGTGAATTGCTTCCACATACACCATGAGGAAACCTCTTCCTTGAACTTGTTTTCATCAAACCATGATCATCGGGAATGGCAAGCTTCAAGCATGTGATCATCTAGGGATGGTGCATTGATACATTGCAAATGTATCTACAATTTTTGATGTTCCATGCTTGGTTTTATCCACTTTCTTGTGTTTTGTTCCAACTTTGGAGTACTTTTCTTATGATTTCTTGGACTAACCTATTAACAAGAGCCATAGTGCCAGCTGCCTGTTTTTGGTTCCAGGGAAGTCAGAAAATGAATATTCTCGGAATTGGACGGGACAAAAGCCAAAGTGCCTATTTTTCCGGATGTCATCAAGTGCCAGAATACGAGACGGAGAAGGGCCAGAGGCCGGCCACACCACCTGGCCGCGCGGCCAGGCCTGGCCCGTGCTAGGGGGTGGTGTGGACGCTCCCGGCACCCCCTCGGCCTCCCCTTCCAACTATAAGATGCCCTCGGGACGTAAACCCTAAGTGCCCGATCAAAAATCCACGAAAGAGTCTGTAGCCGCCGTCATCTCCATCCCTAGATCGGGAGGGATCTGAAGCTCTTCCCGGCACCCTGCCAGAGAGTGGAATTCACCCTGGAGGCCTTCTTCATAACCATGCAAGCCTCCGGTGTGATGCGTGAGTAGTTCATCCTTGGACTACAGACCCATGTAGTAGCTAGATGGCTGGTTCTCCTCCTTTGTGCTTTCATGTCTAGATCTTGTGAGCTCCGTTCATGATCAAGATCATCTATTTGTAATCATACATGTTGTGTTTGCGGGGATCCGATGGATATTGAGATGCTATTTCAGATTGATTATTGATTCTATCATGTCTTTGTTATTTGTGATCTTGCATGCTTTCCGTTGTTAGTAGCTATCTTGGCCAAGTAGATGCTAGCAACTCCAAGAGTTAGTATTTATGCTCGATAGTGGGTTCATGCCTCTGGTAATCTGGGGAAGTGACAGAAATCTCTAAGGTACTAGATGTGCTATTTCTACTAGGGAGAAAACAACAATCCTTTGTTCATAGAACAATCATATTGTTTACTTTACACGCAGTTCGTAAAGCAATAATATGTTGCTTGCAAGTTAATACTGGAGGGGGTTCAGATGATAACCTGAAGGTGGATTATTAGTCACAGATGGAGTTGGATGGCGGTCTATGTATAATGTTGTAATGCCCAATCAAGTCTCAAAGGAGTCAAGATGATTAGTATATGTTTGTATGCTCTCTCTATGTTTGTCAATTGCCCCGCTGTAATTTGTTCACCCAACATGTTATCTATCTTAAAGAGAGCCACCTCTACTGAACTATGGATCCCGACCCTTGTCTTTTATATTCAGGCTACAATCTTTTACTACTTTGTGTTTACTTTCTGCAAACTTTTACTTCTTTCCATTCGATACGTTTAATCCTTTGTTTTCCGCAAAACACGGTGAGATTGACAACCTCATCGCAAGTTGGGGACAAAGTTCTATGGTTGTGTTGCGCAGGTCTCCATGTTGCTACTAGCACCGGTAGTGCGCCCTGCCAAAGCTCAGCTAGTAACACCTTTGGGGTGTTTCCTTGCTCCTACTGGTTCGATTAAACCTTGGTTTCATAACTGAGGGAAACTTCTTGCTGTGCTCATCATACCTTCCTCTTGGGGTTCCCAACGAGCTCTACATCAACACCGCCATCAAGCATTTTTCTGGGCGCCGTGCATTGAGTCATCAAGCATTTTTCTAGCGCTGTTGCCGGGGAGTCAAGGACATCTTCACAAGGGGAGTCCCTCATAACCAATTTCTTTACTTTGTTGTTTTTGTTTTGCTTAGTTTCTTTTTCCTTTGTTTGCTTGTTTCTTTATCAAAAACACAAAAAAATTAGTTTTACAAGTTTGCTTTCTTATTTGAAAACCCAAAAAAATGCCTACTCTTGAAAACACTAACTTGTGTGACTTCACTTGCACCAACAACAATGATTTTATGAGCACACCTATTGCTCCACCTGTGGCTGAAAATACTTTCTTTGAGATAAAACCTGCTTTGCTCAATCTTGTTATGAGAGAACAATTTTCTCGTATTGGTAATGAAGATGCTGCTTCCCATCTAAATAACTTTGTTGAACTTTGTGAGATGCAAAAGCATAGGGATGTAGATGGTGATATTATTAAGCTGAAATTCTTTCCTTTATCTTTGAGAGGAAAAGCTAAAGAATGGTTGAATTCCTTAACTAGGAATAGTATTGATTCTTGGACTAAATGCAAAGATGCTTTTATTGGAAAATACTATCCTCCTGCTAAGATTATATCTATGAGAAGTGAAATAATGAAGTTTAAACAACTTGATAATGAGCATGTTGCTCAAGCTTGGGAAAGAATGAAATCTTTGGTAAAGAATTGTCCCACTCATGGACTGACTGCTTGGATGATCATTCAAATTTTTTATGCAGGATTGAACTATTCTTCAAGGAACCTATTGGACTCTGCTGCTGGAGGTACCTTTATGACCGTCACTTTGGGTGCTGCAACAAAACTTCTGGACAATATGATGGTTAATTATTCTGAAAGGAATACTGAGAGAGCTCCACAAGGTAGGAAGGTAAATTCTGTTTAGGAAACCTCTTCCTTGAGTGATATAATTGATATTATTATGTCTATGCTTGTTAATGGGAAAGCCCATATTGATCCAAATAATGTTCCTTTGGCTTCTTTGGTTGCTCAAGAAGAGCAAGTTGATGTGAACTTCATAAGAAATAACAATTTTGGCAACAATGCTTATAGGAACAATTTTGGTAACAACAATTATAAACCATATCCTCCCAACAATGGTAATGCTTATGGAAATTCTTACAACAATAATAAGAGTGCTCCCTCTGAACTTGAAGTTATGCTTAAAGACTTTATTAGTAAGCAAACTGCTTTCAATAAAACTATTGAGGAAAAACTCTCTAATGCTGAAAGAAATATAGCATCTTTGGCTGAACCTCAATCTACTTTTAATAAAATGGCTGCTAAACCTGAAACTAATGACAATCCCTTTGCAGCTACCAATGCTATACAAGTAAGAATTGATGAAAATGTTAGACTATTAGCTGAATTACATGCTAAGTGGGAAAGAGAAGATGAAATTCCTAGAAACATTAGTGTTTCTACTATCACCACCGCTAGTGTTAAGGCTAGTAATAGTTCTACTACTTTAGATGATAAATTTGATTTTGATCTTGATGGTTGCAACATCTCTGAAGTTATTAAGTTCCTACAAAAGCTTGCTAAAAGTCCTAATGCTAGTGCTATGAATATGGCCTTTACAAAACACATTAATGATGCTCTCATAAAGATTAAAGAAGAAAAGATGAAACATAAATCTTCTATTCCTATTAAACAAGAAGATGGTTGGGAACCCATCATTAATATGAAAGTGAATGACTTTGATTTCAAAGCTTTATGTGATCTTGATAGTAGTGTTTCTATTATGCCTAGAAGGATTTATGATATGCTTGATTTGCCTCCTCTTGAAGATTGTTATTTGAATGTCCCACTTGATGATAATGCTAAAAAGAAACTCATGGGGAGTCTTAATGATGTTCTTATTATGGTTAATAATTCCTATGTCCCCGTTGATTTCTATGTTTTGGATGTTGAATACAATGCTTCTTGTCCTATTACTTTAGGAAGACCTTTTCTTATGAGGATATAATCCTAAAATATTATTACTACTACCTATATAATTTGGATCTTGTCGTAATAGCGTTGCAATATTTTTTTTATTTCTTTTAGATGGAATTGCTATGATGTACTCTTGTATGTCGCTGGCGTACTTTCTCACTTGTGTAAGTTAGACTCGAAGTGAGCCGGTCACGTTCCTCGCACTCAAAGCTATAACTATGAATACTGGGGTGGATGGTTGGCCGGTACCATGCCCTGCCATTGCGCCTACTTGTGGGCGGCCTCACGGCCTCCACAGTAGTACGTCTTTCCCTGATTCGGGTTATACCTGCTTGTGATTTAGAAATGTGAGGTCCAGGGATTACATTCAGAGGTAGAGGACTCCGTATTAGATCACATGGGAGGCAAGTGCACGTGAGTTGGGAGTGAAATTGGACCCTCGTTTCTAGACCCGAATTCTAGTACAAACCAAACAACTGAATTCGGTACCTATTTACAATTCTTTGATTCAAGGCCAAATTGAGTGCATCCGAACAGAGATCCAAATAGAGTGTAACGTGAAAGAAAGGAAATACAAGACATAATAAAGTAGCCAGTTGATATGCAAACATGGTAAAGTTGAAGATAAAACATGGTGCGCTCAACTCTAGCTTTATTTGACAATCTTTTAAAACCTACTTTACTTGGTGAACCTGTTTCCGTTACTATGTCATAAAACACAGATGATAGCGGTCCAGCTATTTCTCCGGCATCACACGGTTGATTATAGTGAATTTTTGAAAAATAATGGAAATTCAAAGCATGAATGCAAACAATCTATAGATTAGCCGACGGAAAGCGCGGTAGTTCATTCATTTCCATCAGAAGGGATGATCTGTCCTGATTTAAAATGACAAGACAAGGAGTGTTGCCAAGGAAAATGATGAAAATTGCTTACCTTTCACATGCGTGAATTCGTACTTCGATTAGATAGTTTTAATGCTTTCGAGAAAAAGATGGCGAATCTGTTTCCATTACCATGGCATACGACAAAAAATGATAACATTGGACCGATTTCTCTAGCATCACATAATTGATTGTAGTTCCCTTTATAGAAAAAAAAGTCAAGACATGCATGAAC
Source organism: Avena insularis (assembly GCA_023614405.1). Taxonomy (NCBI): domain Eukaryota; kingdom Viridiplantae; phylum Streptophyta; class Magnoliopsida; order Poales; family Poaceae; genus Avena; species Avena insularis. Next base: position 575,616,943 of record CM042694.1, read on the forward strand.
GCAAATAATTTATACACGCCTTACATTTACTGAGTATATGTGATGCGACCCTTATAAGAGCTCAGCTTAATGTCTGATTGTTTCTTTGGCAACACATTCTCAATTGCACCTTCCTCCCCTTTCAAAGAGTGAGAGGCTGATCACACAATTAGTTATGAATGCGAGTGTCCATAGATAAACATGCCTACGTGGATTAGACATCCAAACATCATGTGTCCCCGCAACAATATGGTCCCCTACCTCCAACCTGAGGCACGAGTGCACTCTCTACCCTAACCTCCACATGTCTAACACCGTGAACCACATGATTCAGATTGCACCATGCCGCAGTGGAGATCACAATGCACTATAAGAGAACATTGTCCATATCATTTCGTTCTCTCCGAGCCTCATTTCGTCCTCTCGACAAGAGATCTCAGATGGGAGAAGTGTGAGCAAGGTGATAAGTGCTCACACTCCTCCTTCCCTGAGCATCTCCTCTCGTCCGGTCGAAGCCTCTTAACAGGGTCAGATCCATATGGTAGTCGCCGCCACAACAAAGGTCAAGAAGATCCATGTCACCATCGCCAAGATCGACGAGATTAGGTGACTGACCCCTCTCGCTTCTCCATCCTCCAGATCTAGCTAGGTGGATGGTGTATGTTCGTTTCAGTCAATCAATTAACCGATATAGTTTCCAAATAAGTACCCTAGATGGTGCAAAAGAGGCCCAAGGCCGCAAGATCTGGGATTTCTATTTTTTCTTTTCATTTCTTATCTTGGATTCGTGGTCCTCCTGTCCGACGCAAAAGAGGAGTAAGGCCGCAAGATCTGGGATTTCTATTTCGTCTTATCATTTCTTACCTCGGATGCAGGGCCTCCTGGCTAATGCAAAAGGGGTGAAAGGCCGCAAGATCCGAGATTTCTATTTATTTTCTTTTGGATGTGAGGCCTCTTGCCCGATGCAAAAAGAGGATTAAGGCATTGAGATCTAAGATTTCTAAGTTGAGTTTTCATTTCTTTTCTCGAATGAGTGGCGTCCTAACTAACGCAAAAGAGGTGCAAGAGCGCTTGATCTGAGATTTCCATTTCGTCTTATCATTTCTTACCTCGGATGCAGGGCTTCCCGTCAACGCAAATGGGGAGCAAGGCCCCAAGGTCTAAGATTTCTATTCATTTTCTTATCATTTCTTACCCTGAATGCGGGGACCTCTTGTCCGACGTAAAAAAGGAATAGAGCCTCAAGATATAAGATTTCCATTTTTACTTGTCATCTTGTACTCTAGATGCCGAGCCTCGTGGAGGAGCAGAGGTTAGCAAGATCTAGGTTTTTTTATTTTACTTTCATTTTTTATCATGGATGCCAAAACTCTTGGCTGGCTCAAAAGAGGAGCAACGACGTGAGATCTGAGATTTCTCTTTTATTTTTCATTTCTTACCTGGTATTTTCATGATCTTCGATATTGTTTGTTACAAAAATATGATTACATTCAAGATCTATATTGGTTGTTGACAGCTCGATGTTTTTCTTGGATTGGAAGCATGGAAAGTATTGGAAGGCTCATCGAAAATCTGCTGGAATTCATCTTTTTTTATTTTTTGATGATGATTGCACCACTATTACCATTTTTTCCCAAAAGAAAATGTTGATTGTATCTCTGCCAGCACATTACTCCTGCCGTTCATGTTTAGCCACCGACAAAAAAAGCGTTTTTCCCGCAACAGGCTTGCCCACACGGAGCACGCGCCCGCACAACGTGCCGTCCGTCCATTCACCAGATCCTGACACCGACGGTCGCGGCGCCCTGCACGCTTCGCGTCCCACAGCCGTCACCCGAAACCGCGAACCGGATCGGACTGGGACTCGCGGCCGACCGGCCTAGGACCTCCAACGCCACGCATCCGACACCGTGAGACCGTTAGCGCATTCCGTCCATCGGCCGTGGTTATAAGGGAACCGAACCGCGCGCTCTTGTCTCGCACCACCTCACCACCTCCTCCAGTCATCTGAAATCTGCTCCCGTCCTCTCCTCTTCTCGAAGCGTCCTCCGCTCGGATCGTGATGGCCGCCACAGCCGTGGCTGCCCCTGACACGAAGATCGATCAGTTCCGCGGCGTCGTCGCCAAGCTCGACGAGATCAGGTCCTTGCTCCCCGCTACCCCCTCCGGATCTAGCTCCACGTTCGCTTTTACTTCCGCTCACCTTTTTTCTTTTCCATGTTTTGAATTTCTCGGTGCTTGCAGCGAGAACAAGAAGGCCAGGTGCATCAGCCTTGTGTCCCGCTACCTCAGGTAAAGTAAAAAACAACAAATTTCCTCTTGATTCCGTCGTTCATTCCTTAACGAGCGATCTGCACTGCCAACCCTCTGCTCGCGGGGGTTTCTCATGGTTGTGGTGGTGCGTGCAACGGCGAGGCGGAGCAGATCGAGTGGAGCCCGTTCTAACTATGCATTCCATAATATCAATTGAAGAATTCATCATATAAATATTAAATATCCAGCAAGGTTTATGAAAGCAAAACATCCTAAATAATTAATTAAAGTGATTTATTATTGTTCCCACGCCTCACCCATACAATGCTATATTATACCATTTAATTGTGCATCATTCCATCATATAATACCTTGTTTGTTTGTCACATATATTTATATGAGTGCACACTTTATTTATTATGGCCCTTTGTGTGTTTGGTTTTTATTCTGGATAGACGCTGAGCAAGGGAGCTATGGAGACCCAAGAGTACTACTCGGATCCCGGTTACCCTACTACTGACCTGATAGGCAAGCAATTCCCCATATTTGTATTACATATAACACATATGCCTCTATCTCATTATTGCATCAACGTGTCACGATTCACATTAAATTGAAATCCGAAGTACTACATAGCCTTTACGTTTAAACCCCACCGAAGCTTGTACCCTCAATCATATGAGTCATCACTACATGAGTTTTTTGAGCCATGCGAGTCGTATAATTGCATGTGTAGGGTTTGTGCGAGTCTTTGGATAACGAGGTACCTAAACCACTTAAATTGTGTAGTAATGGGATAACTAAAGAAAGAGGCATCAGTGGGCAATAGCTGTTATTTGGTTCTTCCATGTCCCGTAGGACCCGAGTACTTGATACATGTTCCTTGGCTATCGTACTATCCATATGTGGGAGACTTTATGGATCCCCTTCGCTTGAGCTTGATTCACATCTTATTTCTTGAGGACACAAACTAGTTTGAGGTATATTATTATCATGTACTTATGTCATGCTTTGCTGCTTAATTTACTATTGCATGTGGAGCGCCCGTACTGTTTAGGACTTATGCTATGTTTCTGCGGTATCGATAAGCCCAGTCACACTTTCAGGTTCCTAGTCGTTTACAGTCATTGACACAAACCCTAGGTCCGTCTTGGAGCCAACCAACTTCATTGCGGATAGCTTAGTGGGGTGCCCTCTTGAAATAATTTTTGAATCATGTGAATGCTTTGTTGTGAGCCCTCGTTGCTTTTTATTTGGTTCTCCCTGAGATTGATCGTGCATGTGTTGCTAGTTGTGCACCCCTACAGAGTAAATTTTTCTGAAAGTTATGTCCATGGTTATGGACGATTTGAAGCCCAGTTTCTCGATCATAGACAACTATAACTAAAGTACCATATTTAATTTGACTAAAACATGACTAGTAAATAGTGCAACACTAATGGAATGGTTAATAAAATTGGCAACGGATGAGACATTATTCCGCCTTCTCGATTGGTAAGCGAGAAGGAGGACGAACTATGTTTACTTATGTTGCTTATATAACGGTTGGCTCTAATTAACGAGCGTCCGTCAATATCTGGTTGTGTGGATGTTGTAGCGTGTCTCTATAGAACTGTTAGCTATTATCTTTCACTGTAATTGCGTCACCCCCAGGTTGTTCCCTTTAGATGCATAAAGACTTGCTGAGTGCCCTAGAGTCTCACACCATAAACATTGATTAGGTTGTCAGGTACATCCATATAGAGACTACTATGTCGATGAGGCCGATGATGGAGGGAACGACCCTCTTGCGTAGAGATTTTGGTGATGGAGATCTCCGAGATCTGTGGGCAGGAATGTGCTTATTTCTATGACATCTTATGCTGATTTGACTCTTAATCTGTACTCGGATTCGTGTTTCCGCTTCCGCTTGATGATTTGTTGAGTGATGTATGAGGATATAATCCTAAAATATTATTACTACTACCTATATAATTTAGATCTTGTCATAATGACGTTGCAATATATTTTTATTTCTTTTAGATGGAATTGCTCTGATGTACTCTTGTATGTCGTTGGTATACATTCTCACTTGTGTACGCTAGACTCGAAGTGAGCCGGTCACGTTTCTCGCACTCAAAGCTATAACTATGAATATTGGGGTGGATGGTTGGCCGGTACCGTGCCCTGCCATTGCACCTACTTGTGGGCGGCCTCGTGGCCTCCACAGTAGTACGTCCTTCCCCGATTCGGGTTATACCTGCTTGTGATTTAGAAATGTGAGGTCCGGGGATTACATTCCGAGGTAGAGGACTCCGTATTAGATCACATGGGAGGCAAGTGCGCGCGAGTTGGGCGTGAAATTGGACCCTCGTTTCCAGACCCAAATTCTAGTACAAACCAAACAACTGAATTCGGTACCTATTTACAATTATTTGATTCAAGGCCCAATTGAGTGCATCCGAACAGAGATCCAAATAGAGTGTAACATGAAAGAAAGGAAATACAAGACATAATAAAGTAGCCAGTTGATATGCAAACATGGTAAAGTTGAAGATAAAACATGGTGCGCTCAACTCTAGTTTTATTTGACAATCTTTTAAAACCTACTTTACTTGGTGAACCTGTTTCCGTTACTATGTCATAAAACACAGATGATAGCGGTCCAGCTATTTCTCCGGCATCACACGGTTGATTATAGTGAATTTTTAAAAAATAATGGAAATTCAAAGCATGAACGCAAACAATCTATAGATTAGCCGACGGAAAGCGCGGTAGTTCATTCATTTCCATCAGATGGGATGATCTGTCCTGATTCAAAATGACAAGACAAGGAGTGTTGCCATGGAAAATTATGAAACTTGCTTACCTTTCACATGCATGAATTCGTACTTCGATTAGATAGTTTTAATGCTTTCGAGAAAAAGATGGCGAATATGTTTCCATTACCATGGCACACGACACAAAATGATAACATTGGACCGATTTCTCTAGCATCACATAATTGATTGTAGTTCCCTTTATAGAAAAAAGTCAAGACATGCATGAGCGCAAATAATTTATACACGCCTTACATTTACGGAGTATATGTGATGTGACCCTTATAAGAGCTCAGCTTAATGTCTGATTGTTTCTTTGCCAACACATTCTCAATTGCACCTTCCTCCCCTTTCAAAGGGTTAGAGGCTGATCACACAATTAGTTATGAATGCGAGTGTCCATAGATAAACATGCCTACGTGGATTAGACATCCAAACATCATGTGTCCCCACAACAATATGGTCCCCTACCTCCAACCTGACCCACGAGTGCACTCTCTACCCTAACCTCCACATGTCTAACACCGTGAACCACATGATTCAGATTGCACCATGCCGCAGTGGAGATCACAATGCACTATAAGAGAACACCGTCCATATCATTTCGTTCTCTCCGAGCCTCATTTCGTCCTCTCGATAGGAGATCTCAGATGGGAGAAGTGTGAGCAAGGTGATAAGTGCTCACACTCCTCCTTCCCTGAGCATATCCTCTCGTCCGGTCGAAGCCTCTTAACAGGGTCAGATCCATATGGTAGTCGCCGCCACCACAAAGGTCAAGAAGATCCATGTCACCATCGCCAAGATCGACGAGATCAGGTGACTGACCCCTCTTGCTTCTCCATCCTCCAGATCTAGCTAGGTGGATGGTGTATGTTCGTTTCAGTCAATCAATTAACCGATATAGTTTCCAAATAAGTACCCTAGATGGTGCAAAATAGGCCCAAGGCCGCAAGATCTGGGATTTCTATTTTTTCTTTTTATTTCTTATCTTGGATTCGTGGTCCTCCTGTCCGACGCAAAAGAGGAGTAAGGCCGCAAGATCTGGGATTTCTATTTCGTCTTATCATTTCTTACCTCGGATGCAGGGCCTCCTGGCTAATGCAAAAGGGGTGAAAGGCCGCAAGATCCGAGATTTCTATTTATTTTCTTTTGGATGTGAGGCCTCTTGCCCGATGTAAAAAGAGGATTAAGGCCTCGAGATCTAAGATTTCTAAGTTTAGTTTTCATTTCTTTCCTCGAATGAGGGGCGTCCTAACTGACGCAAAAGAGGTGCAAGAGCGCTTGATATGAGATTTCCATTTCGTCTTATCATTTCTTACCCCGGATGCAGGGCTTCCTGTCAACGCAAATAGGGAGCAAGACCACAAGGTCTAAGATTTCTATTAATTTTCTTATCATTTCTTACCCCGAATGCGGGGACCTCTTGTCCGACGTAAAAAAGGAATAGAGCCTCAAGATATAAGATTTCCATTTTTACTTCTCATCTTGTACTCTAGATGCCGAGCCTCGTGGAGGAGCAAAGGTTAGCAAGATCTAGGTTTTTTTTATTTTACTTTCATTTTTTATCATGGATGCCAAAACTCTTGGCTGGCTCAAAAGAGGAGCAACGACGCGAGATCTGAGACTTCTATTTTCTTTTTCATTTCTTACCTGGTATTTTCATGATCTTCGATATTGTTTGTTACAAAAATATGATTACATTTAAGATCAATATTGGTTGCTGACAGCTCGATGTTTTTGTTGGATTGGAAGCATGGAAAGTATTGGAAGGCTCATCCAAAATCTGTTGGACTTCTTCTTTTTTTATTTTTTAATGATGATTGCACCACTATTGCCATTTTTTCCCAAAAGAAAATGACGATTGTATCTCTGCCAGCACATTACACCTGTCGTTCATGTTTAGCCACCGACAAAAAAGGCGCTTTTCCCGCAACAGGCTCGCCCACACGGAGCACGCGCCCGCACAACGCGCCATCCGTCCATTCCCCGGATCCTGACACCGATGGTCGCGGCGCCCGCACGCTTCGTGTCCCACAGCCGTCACCCAAAGCCGCGAACCGGATCGGACTGGGACTCGCGGACGACTGGCCTGGGACCTCCAACGCCACGCATCCGACGCCGTGAGACCGTCAGCGTATTCCGCCCATCGGCCGTGGTTATAAGGGAACCGAACCGCGCGCTCTTGTCTCACACCACCTCACCACCTCCTCCAGTCATCTGAAATCTGCTCCCGTCCTCTCCTCCTGTTCTCGAAGCGTCCTCCGCTCGGATTGCGATGGCCGCCACAGCCGTGGCCGCCCCCGACACGAAGATCGAGTAGTTCCGCGACGTCGTTGCCAAGCTCGACGAGATCAGGTCCCTGCTCCCCGCTACCCCCTTCGGATCTAGCTCCACGCTCACTTTTACTTCCGCTCGCCTTTTTTCTTTTCCATGTTTTGAATTTCTCGGTGCTTGCAGCGAGAACGAGAAGGCCAGGTGCATCAGCCTCGTGTCCTGCTACCTTAGGTAAAGTAAAAAAACAACAAATTTCCTCGCGATTCCGTCGTGCATTCCTTAACGAGCGATCTGCACTGCCCATCCTCTGCTCGCGGGGGTTTCTCATGGCTGTGGTGGTGCGTGCAACGGCGAGGCGGAGCAAATCGAGTGGAGCCCGTTCTAACTATGCATTCTGATACATTGCAAATGTATTTATAATTTTTGATGTTCCATGCTTGGTTTTATCTACTTTCTTGTGTTTTTTCCACACTTTGGAGTACTTTTCATATGATTTCTTAGACTAACCTATTAACAAGAGCCACAGTGACAGCTGCCTGTTTTCTGCTGTTTTTGGTTCCAGGAAAGTCAGAAAATAAATATTCTCGGAATTGGACGGGACAAAAGCCAAAGTCATTACTTTACCGGGGGACACTTGGAGCCAGAATACGAGATGGAGAGGGGCTGGGACCCGGCCACAACACCTGGCCGCACGGCCAGGCCTGGCCCGCGCCAGGGAGTGGTCTGGCTGCCCCAGGCACCCCCTCGGCCTCTCCTTCCGCCTATATATTGCCTCTGATACGGAAACTCTAAGTACCCAATAAAAAATCCACGAAAGAGTGTGGCTACTGTCATCTCCATCCCTAGATCGGGAGGGATCTGAACCTCTTCCCGGCACCCCGCCGGAGAGGGGAATTCACCCTAGAGGCCTTGTTCATCATCATGCAAGCCTCCAGTGTGATGTGTGAGTAGTTCATCTCTGGACTACGGGTCCATGTAGTAGCTAGATGGCTGGTTCTCCTCCTTTGTGCTATCATGTCTAGATCTTGTGAGCTCCGTTCATGATCAAGAACATCTATTTGTAATTCTGCATGTTGTGTTTGTGGGGATCTGATGGATACTGAGATGCTATTTCAGATTGATTATTGATTCTATCAGGTCTTTGTTATTTGTGATCTTGCATGCTTTCCATTGTTAGTAGCTATCTTGGCCAAGTAGATGCTAGCAACTCCAAGAGTTAGTATTTATGATCGATAGTGGGTTCATGCCTCTTGTAATCTAGGGAAGTGACAGAAATCTCTAAGGTACTAGATATGTTGTTGCTACTAGGGAGAAAACAACAATCCTTTGTTCATAGAACAATCATATTGTTTACTTTACACGCAATTCATAATGCAATAATATGTTGCTTGCAACTTAATATTGGAGGGGGTTCGGATGATAACCTAAAGGTGGATTATTAGTCATAGATGAAGTTGGATGATGGTCTATGTATAATGTTGTAATGCCCAATCGAATCTCAAAGGAGTCAAGATGATTAGTATATGCTTGTATGCTTTCTCGATGTTTGTTAATTGCCCCGCTGTAATTTGTTCACCCAGCATGTTATCTATCTTAAGGAGAGCCACCTCTAGTGAACTATGGACCCGGTCCTTTCTTTTACATTAAATCTACAAATTGTTTACTGCTTTGTGTTTACTTTCTACAAACTATTACTTCCTTCCATTCGGTACGTTTAATCCTTTGTTTCAGCAAAACCGGTGAGATTGACAACCTCATCGCAAGTTGGGGACAGAGTTCTGTGGTTGTGTTGTGCAGGTCTTCACGTTGCTGCTGGCACCGGTAGTGCGCCCTGCCAAAACCTTTGGGGTGTTTCCTTGCTCCTACTGGATTGATAACCTTGGTTTCGTACTGAGGGAAAACTTGCTGCTGTGCTCATCATACCTTCCTCTTGGGGCTCCCCAACGAGCTCGATATATATTGGGCCAGCAAGACTTTTTCTGGCGCCGTTGCCGGGGAGTCAAGGACATCTTCACAAGGGGAGTCCCTCATAACCAATCTCTTTACTTTGTTATTTTTGTTTTGCTTAGTTTACTTTTGTTTTGTTTGCTTGTTTCTTTATCAAAAACACAAAAAAATTAATTTTACATGTTTGCTTTCTTTATCAAAAACACAAGAAATGAATACTCTTGAAAACACTAAGTTGTGTGATTTCACTAGCACCAACAACAATGATTTTATGAGCACACCTATTGCTCCACCTGTTCCTGAAGCTACTTTCTTTGAGATTAAACCTGCTTTACTCAATCTTGTTATGAGAGAACAATTTTCTGGTGTTGGTAATGAAGATGCTGCTGCCCATCTAAATAACTTTGTTGAACTTTGTGAGATGCAAAAGCATAGGGATATATATGGAGATATTATTAAGCTGAAATTTTTTCCTTTCTCCTTGAGAGGAAAATCTAAAGAGTGGTTAAACTCCCTAACTAGGAATAGTATTGATTCTTGGACTAAATGCAAAGATGCTTTCATTGGAAAATACTATCCTCCTGCTAAGATTATATCTATGAGAAGTGAAATAATGAAGTTTAAACAATCTAATAATGAACATGTTGCTCAAGCTTGGGAAAGAATAAAATCTTTGGTAAAGAATTATCCCACTCATAGACTGACTGCTTGGATGATCATCCAAACTTTTTATGCAGGATTGAACTATTCTTCAAGGAACCTATTGGACTTTGCTGCTGGAGGTACCTTTATGACCATTACTTTGGGTGCTGCAACTAAGCTTCTGGATAATATGATGGTTAACTATTCCGAATGGCATACTGAAAGAGCTCCACAAGGTAAGAAGGTAAATTCTGTTGAGAAAACCTCCTCCTTGAGTGATAAGATTGATGTTATTATGTCTCTGCTTGTTAATGGGAAAGCCCATATTGATCCAAATAATGTTCCCTTAGCCTCTTTGGTTGCTCGAGAAGAGCAAGTTGATGTGAACTTTATAAGTAATAACAATTTTAGCAACAATGCCTACAGGAATAATTTTGGTAACAACAATTATAAGATTTTGGTAACAACAATTATAAGCCATATCCTCCCAACAATGGTAATGCTTATGGAAATTCTTACAACAATAATAGGAGTGCTCCCTCTGAACTTGAAGTTATGCTTAAATACTTTATTAGTAAACAAACTGCTTTCAATAATACTATTGAGGAAAAACTCTCTAATGCTGAAAGAAATATAGCATCTTTGGCTGAAGCTCAATCTTCTTTGAATAAAATGGCTGCTAAACCTGAAACTAATGATAATCCCTTTGCATCTACTAATGTCATACAAGTAAGAATTGATGAAAATGTTAGACTATTAGCTGAATTACATGCTAAGGGGTAAAGAGAAGATGGAACTGCTAGAAACATTAGTGTTTCTACTATCACTACCACTAGTGTTGAGGCTAGTAATATCTCTACTACCTTATATGATAATTATGGTTTTGATCTTGATGGTTGCAATATCTCTGAAGTTATTAAGTTCCTACAAAATCTTGCTAAAAGTCCTCATGCTAGTGCTATGAACATGGCCTTTACAAAACACATTATTGATGCTCTCATAAAGATTAAAGAAGAAAAGATGAAACATAAAGCTTCTATTCCTATAAAACAAGAAGATGGTTGGGAACCCATCATTAATATGAAAGTGAATGATTTTGATTTCAAAGCTTTATGTGATCTTGATAGTAGTGTTTCTATTATGCCTAGAAGGATTTATGATATGCTTGATTTGCCACCACTTGAAGATTGTTATTTGAATGTCCCACTTGATGATAATGCTAAAAATAAACTCATGGGGAGTATTAATGATGTTCTTATTATGGTTAACAATGCCTATGTCCCCGTTGATTTCTATGTTTTGGATGTTGAATGCAATGCTTCTTGCTGCCATTATTGATATGAAAGAAGGCACCATTAAATATCAAGTCCCACTCAAGAAAGGTATAGACCACTTCCCTAAGAAGAGAGAGAATATTTCTTTTGCCTCTCATATGAAAACAAAATTTGGTTTTAATGCTTCTTCATTTGAGAACACTTGATTCTTTTTCTTGCTTCTTACGCCTAACTTAAAGGCGTTAAAGAAAAGTACTTATTGGGAGATAACCCAAAAGTTTTAGATGAGTCTTGGAAGTTATTACTTCAGTAATAACCGCTCCTTATCCTTTTTATTTGCTTTTTGTGCCAAGAGTAACCTCTAATGAGAGAGAAGTAATGATTGGGAAAGTTGCTGTCCCGAAGCAGATTTATGTGCTTCACCGTAAAAATTCGTGTAAAATCTCTGTACGTCCTTTTGAGGAGTGAATTTTTTTTCTTCTGCCCCAGGTTGTTATATAACTTTCATTAGTTCAACACTTTTTGATTTGAGCAACATAAGGTCTTCGAAAAAATTCGTCTTTACCTGCTGGTCTGTTTTGACAGATTTCTGCCATTATTTGCATTTGCTTCTTGTTGGTTCCTTTTTGAGTTCTTTTGGGGATGCCACGCGTATCACCAAAAGAAATATCCAAGAAGTACAAGCATCAAAGCTTGGGGATGCCCAAGGCATTCCCCCTTTTCATCAATAAAAATCCCAGGTTTCTTCCAAACGCTTCATTTTTATTGTTTCATGCACAGTTGTGTTGTTCTTGGAGCGTAATCTTTTTCGTTTTCATTTTGGTTTTCCGTTTGCTTAGTTTGCTTAGTTTTCTGAATAAATTGGTTGTACCCCCTCTTTCATTCATTGGTTTTCAAATAGTTTGGTTTGGATTGGAAAAGAGTAGGAAAGCTCATGCTTAAGTGGTAAAGAGAGCTTGTTTTTGACTGTGGCCTATGCTTTGTCATGCCATGCTTGATATTGTTTTGGTTTTATGCTTAGTACTCTTTGTTGTAGCATGACTTGTTATAAACAATTGAGATTTCTTAATGTGCCTTGGATGAATCATGCGTTGTTTTAGCATATTAAAGCATAGTATTGTGGTATTCTCCTTTGATGCTTTATTTGGGTTGACTTGGCACATGCTCACACCATATTATGACTATCCAAAATCACCATAGCCTTTATGATCCTTTAGTTTTCAACTTATAGTATCACTTTATGCTTTGATCAATGATGTTTTGTCGCTCTGCATGATTATGGCCATTATTGCTCTCTTAGTTTGTCGCTCCCAGTCTTTTGCTAGCCTCTGTAATCTAGTATGAGTTCCCCTCATGCATCCAAATCCCTAAACCAAGTTATTCCAAAGAGTCCACCATACCTACATATTAGCATATGCTATTCCAAGTATATTCATGTTTTTGTTTACCTTCCAAATTAAACTTGTTCTGAGAAAGCTAGTGATTAAAGCTCTCACGAACTTGATGGCACACTTTACTTTTCTTGCCCTTAATAAACTTGAACCATTGTGTCGTCTATGTTGTATATGCTTGCACTTATTTGTTGGGAATTAACCATGCTTTCATGGGGAACGCTTTCAACATTGCACGGGTACTTTGTACCTAGTTGAAATCATGCTCTTTTGTATATGGATGTTGTCGGTGTGAAATGAAAGGGGAGCTTGTAAGTCCATGGAGTTATGTATATGTGTTAGAGAAACTCCTGGGCCGCTGGTCTAGTCCATGCTGACATGGTGGAAACCTGCAGCGTAACCATAATGAGCTGTCTATGAAGCATTCTTCTTATAAAAAAAGAGGCCTATATTGAGAAAAAAAAGATACTATGAAAAGAGGAAAGAGAGAAAAAAAGCACCATATTCCCATGGTAAATAAGAAGAATGCTGAGATGCTCGTTGTCTGCTTGCCTTGTCATTTTGATATGGGGATTCTTCCGTATCATCGGGCAAGGGGTACCCCGTTGGCGGTTCTCTATGATACACATGTACTTATAATGACAAGAACTTACCGATGACTAAACTTGAGTAGCATGAGGATCGGCCCTCGTATACAAGGGACATGAGATTCCTAACTTATACTTCGTCAAGCATGTACACCATAGTTTGTTCACTTTAACCTTAATCACTTCAAGATGCTTATGATAGGGGCAATGAGAGCTGAAAGCTATAAGTACCATAATTTTTGGAAGCTCTTTATGAGACTTGAATCCCTACTTCCTTTTACAAAGGCCTTTCTTCCACCATTATATTGAGTCTCCACCTTCTATCTTTATGCACCTACTTTGAGAGCATAGTGGCCATTCTTAGTTCTATGTGCATTGTCCCAAGACTAGTTGATTGATGCATAACTTGATATTGCTTGTTTTAAACTATTGTATCTAGTCACTCTTATGAACTTTGAAGGTGTCCTATGCATTTATATTTGCTACTCTATGAGGGACAAGCTGAATACTTTTATGCTACGTTTTCTTTATGTGAAACAAACAAATGTCTTGCAAAGCATTGTTATTCATGAAAATTTTGTTTGTGCCTTTTTATGTTGCATCATAGTTTCTTTGCTTATTTCTAGAACTTTGTCTTTCATGTTATGATTGAAGTACTATGATCCTAGCTTTGAATGTCTTGCAAATACTCTGATCAAGTCTTTGATGGTGCATGTCACCTCAAAAATTATTCTTTCTTTTTATCACTTACCTACTCGAGGACGAGCAGGAGTTAAGCTTGGGGATGTTGATACATTGCAAATGTATCTATAATTTTTGATGTTCCATGCTTCGTTTTATCCACTTTCTTGTGTTTTGTTCCAACTTTGGAGTACTTTTCTTATGATTTCTTGGACTAACCTATTAACAAGAGCCACAGTGCCAGCTGCCTGTTTTCTGCTGTTTTTGGTTCCAGGAAAGTGAGAAAATGAATATTCTCGGAATTGGATAGGACAAAAGCCAAAGTGCCTATTTTCCGGATGTCATCAAGTGCCAGAATATGAAACGGAGAAGGGCCAGAGGCCGGCCACACCACCTCGCCGCGTGGCCAGGCCTGACCCGCGCCAGGGGGTGGTGTGGCTGCTCCCGGCACCCCGTTGGCCTCCCCTTCCGACTATAAGATTCCCTCGGGACGTAAACCCTAAGTGCCCGATCAAAAATCCACGAAAGAGTCTGTAGACGCTGTCATCTCCATCCCTAGATCGGGAGGGATCTGAAGCTCTTCCGCACCGCCGGAGAGGGAATTCACCACAGGCCTTCTTCATCACCATGCAAGACTCCGGTGTGATGCGTGAGTAGTTCATCCTTGGACTACAGATCCATGTAGTAGCTAGATGGCTGGTTCTCCTCCTTTGTGCTATCATGTCTAGATCTTGTGAGCTCCGTTCATGATCAAGAACATCTATTTGTAATTCTGCATGTTGCGTTTGTGGGGATCCGATGGATACTGAGATGCTATTTCAGATTGATTATTGATTCTATCATGTATTTGTCATTTGTGATCTTGCATGCTTTCCGTTGTTAGTAGCTATCTTGGCCAAGTAGATGCTAGCAACTCCAAGAGTTAGTATTTATGCTCGATAGTGGGTTCATGCCTCTGGTAATCTGGGGAAGTGACAGAAATCTCTAAGGTACTAGATGTGCTGTTGCTACTAGGGAGAAAACAACAATCCTTTGTTCATAGAACAATCATATTGTTTACTTTACACGCAGTTCGTAAAGCAATAATATGTTGCTTGCAAGTTAATACTGGAGGGGGTTCAGATGATAACCTGAAGGTGGATTATTAGTCACAGATGCAGTTGGATGGCGGTCTATGTATAATGTTGTAGTGCCCAATCAAGTCTCAAAGGAGTCAAGATGATTAGTATATGCTTGTATGCTCTCTCGATGTTTGTCAATTGCCCCGCTGTAATTTGTTCACCCAGCATGTTATCTATCTTAAGGAGAGCCACCTCTAGTGAACTATGGATCCTGGTCCTTGTATTTTATATTCAATCTACAATATTTTACTACTTTGTGTTTACTTTCTGCAAACTTTTACTTCTTTCCATTCGATATGTTTAATCCTTTGTTTTCTGCAAAACACGGTGAGATTGACAACCTCATCGCAAGTTGGGGACAAAGTTCTGTGGTTGTGTTGTGCAGGTCTCCACGTTGCTACTAGCACCGGTAGTGCGCCCTGCCAAAGCTCAGCTAGTAACACCTTGGGGTGTTTCCTTGCTCCTACTGGTTCGATTAAACCTTGGTTTCATAACTGAGGGAAACTTGCTATTGTGCTCATCATACCTTCCTCTTGGGGTTCCCAACGAGCTCTACATCAACACCGCCATCAAGCATTTTTCTGGGCGCCATGCATTGAGCCATCATGCATCTTGAGCTTGCACTTCATTTCTTCTAACTTCATAAGGATGATGTCTTGAAGATACACATGAAAAGTCTATCTTCTTCTTCAAGACACTCTTGATCTTCTTTTCTAATTCTTCTTCAACATGATTCCAATAGGCCCAAAGCCCTTGGGCATTGCTTCTCCTTCTTTTCTTCTACTTTCAACCTTGAAACCAACACATGGCCCAAGTGATGCCAATCGAAAAATCCTACAAGTGAGACTCAATTCAAACATTAGTCCATAGAGATTGTCATTAATTACCAAAACCACACATGGTGGTACACATACATTTTCATCACTAATAAACAACTACAACAGAGATTTAAGATACAAACACGATCTGATTTAAACTTAGATAATCGAACTACGATGATGCCTCGCCCTTTCTCTTGCTAGTCTACGATGAAGCGCCCTTGTCCTTCTTTGCTCTTGCCTTCTCCCAGAAAGCTCTCTTGCTCTTGCTACTCGATGGCATGAAGATATCATCTTCGTCTTTGTCCTCGTGATCGCTCTCTATCCCCAACCCAGGGTTATCATCCCAAAACCCCGTCGGCTTGTTCATCCGAAGCTTTAACTTTTCCCACAATGCATTCAACCTGAGAAGTTCTTGGCGTATTTCCTCAGGGTTCCACTGGGGGCGACATCCTGACCTAAATAATTTCTCGCCCAGGTCTTCGACTGCGGCAACCCACCGCTACGGTCTTCGAATGCAGTGACCCAATGCGGCCTTTGCCTACGGTGACCTATTGTGGTATTCGACTATAGTGACACCAGTTCCATCGGCTCCCACAACCACGACACGTCACTGCCATCGGCTCCAGCGACCCATTGTAGTCTTTGATTGCGGCTACCCACTGCAATCTTCGGTTGCAGCGACCCGTTGCCACGTCGACTCCGTCAGTTGTGACAACTTGTGTCCACCACGCGACTCGCCACCATGTCGAGTCCACCTTGTCGACAACCAATAAATATACGTTTCTCTCTACTTAGAGCTAATTCTTTTTTAATTTGCACTCGACGTACTCGAGGGATGCGCCCTCTTCGAGTAACTTAATGTGTCATCGACTCCACGCACTCGAGCACCTCATATGCGATAGCCTGAGTAGCTAATTCTGCCTAAGCGTCGAATCCTTGAACCCCGAGTACCTCGACAAGGTACTGATACTAAGGGTAATCAGGCTAACGAAAAGGCCTAGCATATAGTGCAAAAGTGTTGATCGATTGGCACCAGAATTTTACTTTACAAGACATCAGGAAAATATTCTTTAAAAGATACATATACTTCACAACTCTTTGCATTTTCTGCATCTTACAAGGACGTTGACTAGATCGAGATATTCTATCTGGTCCTCCAACAGGAGTCGACAGAACAACTGGTTATGCCATAAACTCAAGACCCGAGTCGAGTCCCTCCTTGGATGGTTGCATCGCTTGATGCTATAAAGACGCGAGGTTGGTCATGCACCCGACAGAAGCAACATTGGCCGCGCACCCGACAGAAGCGGCTTTGTTGACTCCATCCGCACAATTCCACCCCACGAAGACTCCTTCCGGCAAAATGTCGCACGACTCCGCCCCGCATTGAGTCCTTCCGGCTAAATGTCGCATAACTCCACCACGTCGATTCCTACTATAGTGTCGAGTCTTGGCTCCTTATGTGCGAGACGCTGATTCGATGCACCTCTGGGTTAGTGGCTTCTCCTCGCATGATTTTCAACTGCGGCTACAAGATACAAGACTCAATTATCTGCCCGAGTCTACGACTCGGCCAGACACTCGGGGGCTACTCCCAACTGGAGCGCTGGTCGCGGACATACAAGATCTTCGAGTGGCACGCTCTGATTCCTCATTCGAATCTACGACTCGAATGAGGACTCAGGGGCTACTCCCATAGGGAGCACTAGTCGTGCATTCAAAAAAGTGCTAGCGTTTATGGCATTCGCAAGATCATCTGAAGTACTTCCGGATCATTCTGTCTATGCAACCGATGACTACAAGTCTTTGCTCAAGTCTACGACTTGAACAGACACTCGGGGGCTACTCCCATAGGGAGCGCCGGTCGCACACCCTATAGAAGACAAAATATTCACACTACATTCCATTGTGTCGATTGCGTCCACAATGACGACTCACTTACAACAATCACACTCATTGGTAACTCCACCCACTTACACCATTGCCATGTCAAGTTCAGAGACAACATCTTCTTGGCCACCTGAAGCACCTCCGCGGTGATAAACCTTCAGGTGATGCATCTACGATGTAAAGATAAGACCTATAGAGACAATCTGATGGCCTGGCAACCGCATCCGCTACGCTCTACCAAATAAATACCGCACATGTAGGCGTCATGAAAAATATTGATGGACGCATTGGATACATACTTATCAACTGAAGTTCGGCTTAGTAAGGCCTCCACGGCATGAGTCGAACTACGCCAGCAATTTCCGAATTCGAGTTCGGTGACTCGAGTTTGAGTAGGTGACGTTGTTTTTGCCTGAGAGCAATTAACTGATCCCGACCCGTTGAGTGCACCAGGCACGTTTACCGACATCCCTATGAACGACTACAAATTTGGCTGACCCGATGAACTTCCAGGTGAAGTGCTTCGCACTCGAAACAACGATCAACTCCGACTACCAAAGGAAAAACTCAAGACTTCCGAGTCTCCACCTGAATCTGGGGATACTTACATAGGTATGCCCAACAGGAACCCGAATAAAGCCTACCTGGTGCGTCCCAGGACCACTCGACGCCCTACCAAGGTCCACGAAGCCCATGACAATTGATACGTTGCTAACGTATCTATAATTTTTTATGTTCCATGCTTGTTTTATATCTACTTTCTTATGTTTTGTCCATACTTTGGAGTATTTTTATACACTTTCTTGGACTAACCTATTAACAAGATGCCACAGTGCGGTGCTGTTTTACTGCTATTTTGGTTCCGGAAAGTCATAAAATGAATATTCTCGAATTGGGGGACAAAAACAAAATCAATATTTCACGAGGAACACGGAGCCAAAATCTGAGATGGAGAGGGCGAGGGGCGGCCACACCACAGCCAGCGGCCAGGCACGCGCCGGTGGTGTGGCCGCCTAGGGCACCCCCTCGGCCTTCCCTTTCGCCTATAAGAAGCCTCCGATACAGAAACCCTAAGTACCCAATCAAAATTCCACGAAAGAGTTTGTAGTCACCGTCATCTCCATCCCTAGATCGGGAGGGATCTAAAGCTCTTCCTGGCACCCTAACAAAGGGGAGAATTCACCCTAGAGGCCTTCTTCATCACCATGCCTGCCTCCGGTGTGATGCGTGAGTAGTTCATCCCTGGACTATGGGTCCATGTAGTAGCTAGATGGTTGGTTCTTCTCCTTTGTGCTACCATGTTTAGATCTTGTGAGCTCTGTTCATGATCAAGATCATCTATTTGTAATCATACATGTTGTGTTTGCGGGGATCCGATGGATATTGAGATGCTATTTTAGATTGATCATTGATTCTATCCTGTCTTTGTTATTTGTGATCTTGCATGCTCTCCGTTGTTAGTAGCTAAATTGGCTGAGTAGATGCTAGCAACTCCAAGTGGGAGTATTTATGCTCGATAGTGGGTTCATGCCTCTAGGAATCTGGGGAAGTGACAGAAATCTCTAAGGTACTAGATGTGTTGTTGCTACTAGGGAGAAAACATCAATCATTTGTTCATAGAACAATCGTATTGTTTACTTTACACACAATGCTTAATGCAATTATCTGTTGCTTGCAACTTAATACTAGAGGGGGTTTAGATGATAACCTGAAGGTGGATTATTAGTCATAGATGTAGTTGGATTACAGTCTATGTATAATGTTGTAATGCGCAATCTAATCTCATAGTAGTCAAGATGATTAGTATATGCATGTATGCTTTCTCGACGTTTGTCAATTGCCCCGCTGTAATTTGTTCACCCAACATGTCATCTATCTTAAGGAGAATCACCACTAGTGAACTATGGACCCCGGTCCTTTATTTTACCATCAATCTACAATCTACTATTTACTATTTTCTGTTTACTTTCTACAAGCAATTACTATCTTCCACACAATACGTTTAATCCTTTGTTTTCAGCAAAACCGGTGAGATTGACAACCTCACTGAGTTGGGGGCAAAGTTCTATGATTGTGTTGTCCAGGATTCCAAGTTGGAAACAACACCTTGGAGGTGTTTCCTTGCTCCTACTGGTTCGATTACCTTGGTTTCATAACTAAGGGAAAACTTGTTGCTATACTCATCATACCTTCCTCTTGGGGTTTCCCAATGAGCTCAACATATTGAGTAATGGTCATATTGACTCGTGTATCAACGAGATCATTGGGGAACCCCAAGAGGAAGGTATGATGAGTACAGCAGTAAGTTTTCCCTCAGTTATGAAACCAAGGAATGATAACGAAGCTACCTCAAATCTTAACTGGACTTTGGTAGGGTGCACTACAGTGACAACATGGAAACCAGCACAGCACAGCACAACTTACCCCAAGTGCAGTGAGGTTAACAATCTCACGGTTTTACTAAAAAAGATGGCTTCAATGTCGATATCTTGCAGAAAGCAATAACAATAGATTGTAGATTGATAATAAAAGATGGGTCTGTCTCAACTGAATAAACATGGTGAACATATTGGTGAACAGGTATAAACATGATAGCATAGAAAGCAACATGCATATACTAAACTCTTGACTCCTTGAACATGATCTGGGCATGGTACTATCAACCGTGCGAAGCATACATAGGCAGGATGGTGATGAAGGGTGTTGTTTACTCGGCAGTGCCGGGAAGGCCAATCTGGGGATGGAGACAGCTGAACTCTTTGTGGAGGCCTGATCAGTACTGGGGTTTCTCGAAGGCATCTTGTGAGGCGAAAGAGTGCCCAGCAGACCACTTACAGGCGGGCCAGGATTGGCAGCGGCCAGGTGGTGTGGCTGGCCTGGCCTCAGTCCTGTGAAAAACTTTGGCTGTCGTCAGTCAGGATGGTCAGAAAGTGTAAAAATGCTCAAAGTGTGGACAAAACATAGAAATAGATAAAACCAAGCATGGAACATCAAAAGTATGGATCGTTAGCGTATCAACCAAGCTTAACTCCTTCTCATCCTCAGTAGGTAAAACATTGACAAAAGAAAATAATTTTTGAGGTGACATGCACCATCATAAGCTTGATCAAAGTATTTGTAAAACATTGATAGCTGGGATCATAGTACTTCAATCATAACATGAAGACAAAGTTCTAAAAATAAGACAAAGCAACTATTGTTGCAACATGAAAAACAAACAAAGATTCATGAATAACAATGCTTTGCAAGGCGTTTGTTTGTTTCACATAAAAGAAAACATAGCATAGTGGCATTCAACTTGTCCCTCATAGAATAGCAAACATAAATGCATAGGACACCTTCAAAGTTCATAAGTGTGACTAGATACAAATAGTTTAAGAACAAGCAATATCAAAGTTATGCATCAATCAACAAGTCTTGGGACAATGCATAGAACTAAGAATGGCCACTATGCTCTAAAGTAGGTGCATAAAGATAGAAGGTGGAACTTAACATAAAAGTAAAAGAAAGGCCTTCATAGAAGGAAGTAGGGATTCAAGTCTCATAAGAGCTTCCAAAAATTATGGTACTTCTTAGCTTTCAGCTCTCATTGCCCCTATCATAAGCATCTTTAGGTGATTAAGGTTAAAGTGACACAACTAAGAGGATATGCTTGACAAGTTATAAGCCGAAGTCTCATGCCCCTTACTTATGAAGACCGAACCTCATGCTACTCATCTTTAGTCTGCAGTAAGCTCTTGTCATTGTAAGTACATATGTATCATAGAGAACTGCCAATGGGGTACCCCTTGCACATGATACAAGAAACTATCCATAATCAAAATGACAAAAGCAGAAATCAGCATCTCATTGATCTTTTTATTTGCTATTTGCATAGGTTTTTATTGAGGATGCTTCATAGAGTGCTCATTATGGTTATGCTGCAAGTTTCCACCATGATTAGGCATGGCTTAGGCTAGCCCCAGCGTTTCTCTAACACAAATACAAACTCCATGATCTTACAAGTTCTCCTTTTATTTCACACTTGAGGATCCATAAGCAAAAGAACATGATATCAACTAGGTACAATGTACAAGTGCAATGTTGAAAGCGTTCCCCATGATACATGGTTCTTAACTTCAACTTATAAAGCGCAAGCATATCATAACAAAGATGGATGCAATGGTTCAAGTTTATTAAGTGCAAGAAAGTAAAGTGTGCCATCAAGTTGTGAGAGCTTTAATCACTAGTTTTCTCATAACAAGTTTAATTGAAGGTAGATAAACACATGAATATACTT